>VHZZ01006162.1:16231-27551 GCA_009801015.1 Silene noctiflora
TGCTCAAATCAATGTAAACAAAGGGTGGATATGACTAGCATTCAAAATTTGACCTCATTTGACTTTCACATTACAAAATTTAAGATGGGGTTTGTGATTAACAAGAAAATTGTTGCGGCTTAACAAAAACGTTTAAGATGGGGTTTGTGCTTAACAACAAAATTTAAGATGGGGTTTGTGATTAACAAACTTTAAGCATGACCTCTAGACAGAAACAAATGGATAGCCCCCGAATTAAACAAAACAAACGTTGGTTTATGATTAACAAGAAAAGTTCCAGTGACGACTTGCGCATCCTCCTTCGCTCCCTATTTACCCATCATAAACATTTTACCACTATTAAACTGACCTCCTCCTTGTACCATAGTCGCCGATATAGTAGGCTTGGTCGCCGAAGTTTGGTTTACACCTTTACTTGGACGCTGATATGCTCCACCATTGTTGCGGTTATAGCCACCATTGTTGTTGTTGCTATGACCATCCTGTCTGTTCCATGACCCAGCTGGCCTGTTACTCGCCATACCCTGACTCGGAGCCTGCGAATAGTTCCCGTGATAGGATCGCGAAAAGCCTTCTCCCCCAGCACTTTTACACCCAAACCGCTTGTGGCCTATCCCGCCACAGTTGAAGTAGTGCAAAGTAGAGTTATCACTAGAGCTCCGACCCCCTCTTCCTCCAAAACGAGATCTCCCACTGAAACCTGACCCTCCAGAATAAGCTCTTGCCGGGTTGTGGTTGCCACGCTTGAAGCTAGACTGGTTACCACTCTCACTCTCAGCCTTTATTTTCTCACTTCCCTTGTTTTTAGCCTCCTTAGCCATGTCAACCAGCCTCTCAGCATGTCCCGCTCTCTCATAAACTTTTGTCGGATCAGAGATTACCCCAGCAGGTAGCCTCTCCAAAATCCTCAACGACAGTCCCTTCTCGAAACTGAGAGTCAAACTCAGTTGGTTCAGCTTCATGTCTTCTACATAGTGTGACAGTTCATTGAACTTGTGATAGTACTCAACCACGATCATACTATCGATCATAACAAAAGTGTCAAATTCAGCCCTCAACTTACTACAGACATGCTCCGCGACGAAGTGATTCCTCATTGCCATTTTGAACTCAGCCCAAGGAATCGCGGATTTCCCCAAGCTCTTGTAATAATCACGTGCAACCTCTCTTTCAGGGTGCCACCACACCCCAGCTTCATCCTTTAGGTAAAACGCAGCCTGCTCCACCTTCATATCGTCAGGATAGTCAACAACTTCCAACACACTCTCCATCTCTCGATGCCAGTTGTCGAGGAAAATGAGCTCACCTGTAACCTCATTGGTGGTAGGGTTGAAGCGGGAAATAGTGATTCTCATTTTAGATGCATCCACGACTACTTCCTTTCCTTTCCTTGTATTCTTTAGGGCCTCAGTGAGCGCCTCCTGCTGCTCGATCATCCTAACAATATCATCTAGGCTCATCTCCGAAGTCTAGATGAAAGAAACATATCTCTTTCGCGACATTTTGAGCTTCAAAAACCAAAACAAACGTAAGCACATACCCTATGGCTCAAAATAAAAATCACATCCGCCAAAGAGGTACTCGTTCGAGTACAATAAAGTACTCGGTCGAATATAAACCACTCAGTCGAGTGTATAAACTACTCAGCCGAGTCTCAGACTCTAGTTGCTTATCAGAAAGTCGCATAAAAACATATTCGATCGAGTAAAGTACTCGGTCGAGTGCACTCCACTCGGTCGAGTCCTAACCCTGCTCGGTCGAGTGGTAACAATCAGTAACTAATCAACATATCATGCAAAACATACTCGATCGAGAACCAGGAGTACTCGGTCGAGTGCGCTCCACTCGGTCGAGTTCTTACTCTGCTCGGTCGAGTGGTGGCAACCAGTAGCTACTGCCAATATCACATACATCCCCACTTGGTCGAAGGCCAGGTTACTCGGTCGAGTACCAACTACTCGGTCGGGTACCGTACCACACTTGGCCGAGTACCGTACCACACTCGGCCGAATCATGCTTAAATGACTCTTTACACATTCCCAAAAACGCATACAGGCAGTCCAACATCCTATTCACATGTTTCTATGATCACAAATGCCAACAATAAGAACAGTTAAAACATATATAGTATGCCACACATTATCTCATCAATTACTTCACATACTTTCCTCCCAATTCATGCCACAACTCCTCCAAACCATAAATATATATTCATCCACTTCATTCATACACATGTAAATGCACACATTTCTACGCATGCACATGCAAACACACACATAAAGGTCCCCATGACACACCCCGTAGTGACCGGATCGAGGTTGTGAGGGCAATCTTGCGGTTTTAGGACGTCTCCGAAACCTTTGCGGTAGCTCCAAAAACCTCCTACCCGGGTTCATTTTATTTAGTCGTCCTATGTTCATTTTGGTTCATTGGTTTTAGGTTCCAAAATCATCGCCCTGATACCATTTTATAACACCCCCATCTATAAAAGTGCCTACCAAGGCCTACCTTGGTGAATGGAGGTGCTACCATCTCAGTTACACGAGGTAAGTTTATCAAATAGACCATAAAAGAACAACTTAATAAAGTAAATAGAGTTTAGTCAATACAAGCCAAAACCATAAAATCCAAATGGAATAAAACTCCAAAAATAAGTTTTCATCTAATTCTAACAAAACAGTGGAAGCTAACTAGAGACTCGGCGATATTCCACCCATCCCGCAAGAGGCTCAACCAAACAAACATGCTAGAAATCTGCTCACTATTCCCCAATGGATCATCACAAGTTTTGAAAACATATAAAAGGGTCTGTCAATTATAGAAACAACCATGAATTACGAAACAAACAACAACACAAAGCAATCATGCAATAACTATTCTCATCTCTCAAATACAATCGTCTGAACCGCAGCCAGGCCTATCAGGTTATCCATCACAACAGGTACCTACACCGTCAGCGGTAGACCGTAGTCTTGCCACCTAAGCACCGTTCATCGCAACGAGCGAACCCAGATCATTAATGTGCATATTCCCCTTGTGACGGGAACCACAAGGGGAAAACATGAGGGTGAAGACCATCTCCGACGATGGCTTTACAATCAATACCAATAATGTCACTAATAACCAATGCCACAATAATCCACATTAAGGTAATTTCATATTTCCAATTACTTACAAACACACATACGAATGACTGAGTAGGAAACTCTACCTTATTCGCAAATTCCGCAATCAACACAACAACGAAGCTAGAACTGCTCCTCTACGAAACTGTCACCTAACAAAGATAATAAAATAATACTACATCACAATCCATCACTAATCAACTAATCATCCCCAACTTAGGGTTTCAACCAATATAAACAATATACAAGATAAGAGGAAGCAATACTTACAAATTAACTGATAGAAGAACATGGAATCCGACGATCGAAAGCTAGATATTGCTTGCTTGATGATTAGAGTGATTAGGGAGTGTTTAGAGAAGTGTTTAGGTTTAGATAACTAATTACGAAAATGATTATCGAAATATTTATAACTCCCTCATCATTCTAATCAACCCGCGGAAAAACGACTTGTTAGACCGGGTACTCGGTCGAGTACTAGACATACTCGATCGAGCACGTCCTACTCGACCAAGTGTCTCACATACTCGATCGAGTGTACACAGGCAGTAGCCTGGCTCAGAATACTCAATGACTTACTCGGTCGAGTACAACTTACTCGACCGAGTTCACTATACCCAGAAATCAGTGGTATTACATACCGAGCCCGAGCGCTAACCGAAATCCCTGCCAGACGACGTGTCTCAACCATACGTGTCCAGGGGCAGACGCAAGAATTTTGGTTTGGGAGGGCACAAAATTTTTTAATCATAATTCTGATATTACTATGCGTTTATGTACGTACTTATACTCTTTTATCGCCATACATACATGATTAAATATTGAAAAAGACTACATATATTTTAATAGAATATTAAAAATAAATATAAATCTTACATAGATATAATAAGCAATGAAAAAAAGTGCAAATAAAATTACACCTCAAGTCATCTATGCAAAAATTTTGCTATTTTTAGAGCTAAAAAGACCAAAAAGCAAAGTAATGTAGCTTGTGGGAATCGAACTCGGGTCTACAAGTTATCAATACCCTACACTTATCACTACACTATTATCATTACATTGCATACAAAGGGTACTAACTTGTACATATAACTGAATTTTTTGGGTTGCGTGATGGCACTTTCCCTCCCTTTCCCTTCCCCAGACCCGCCCCTGCACGTGTCTCTCCATAACTCAAGCCATTAATGTGCACATCCCTCTCGGAGTAGGAAACTTCAAAAGGCGACCTAAGCGTAACACGGTCTCTCAACCGCCTTACGTCCTCTCAACAACAACATACCACAGCCACAACTCCTCCAACATGCTCTACAATCACATATAACACAATATGCAATACAATATGCCAACACATATATTTACATGTGCAAAATCATCAAACATGCTTCTTTCTCATATGAAATGGTTACCAATTAAGCCAATTACTCATGTGAACCGACAATCAAAGAGATATTTCAAGACATACTCCCCAATTAACATGTTACAATGCAAATCCAATGCTATCATGATACCAACATTAACCACCCATTATCATATCACCATGAAATATTGACACTAACATAAGACTAACAACATTCACCACAAAAATCATGTTATAGTGCAATAACAACACACTATTGAGATATCCAACCATTCATACTTATTGAAATCAAGTAGGATTAACCTACCTTTTAGAATACTCAAATTAGCACAAGCAAGTACACTAATCCTCCTCTAAGAAGCCACCTCCTACAATTAATTAAGTAATACTTATCACAACCATATCCTACAAAAATAACAATACTAATTAACCCTTACATAACCCCCTTAATTAGCCAAAACCCTAATTACATTTCCATAAGAAAACTCTCCCAAAAACTAGCAAGTACTCGGTGTACTCGGTCGAGTGTAGCCCTAGAAATTACGGGTATTACACAAGTCACCCGCGCCGCGCGCACCAACGCATTATGATTTTGAGGCAGCGACACTTCTCCCACGGAACTTTGGTGAACAAAGCACGTTATGAGCTGTTACCAATTTGAAAGACATTGAAACCAGTGAATGGTTTGAACAAGCCTGCATTTGTGGAGTCGTCACCAATTTTTGTGGTAAATTGGAACCGTTCGAATACCTCATGCCATGTCAAGACACAAAGAAGTGACATGAACACTAAGAAATTCGTTACCCTTAGCATGCTATGTCTAGAATGACTCTCGTGATGCCAATGAACACGGAATGCTCACAAATATCCGAGTAAGGGGTGAGGGTATGCATTAGGAAGCTCTTTATTTGAACACCGAATCCCGTCTGCCTCGATAGCGGCCTCTACTAATGATTAGGGAAATCATCTATTCTTGATATGTTGTTGCTTATATGCATGCAATGCAACATCCAATGAATTAAACCTAACATGTGAATATTTAGACTAAATCGGGTAACATACAATTTAGCAAACAATTGGGTCGAAGTGAGAATAAATTCAATACATGTGAAAAAGTATACAAGATGAATAAAATATAAATCACGAAGAAATAAATTACAATGGAATTTTGAATTGACGTCGTAAACACGCTCAAAAAGGGATTTAAAGAAATGAATTAAAAAAAAGAAAAGAAAAAAAAGAATTAAAATTAATGAATATGACGAATTATGGTGATAATAAGAATAATAGTAAATTAGAAACCTAATTATAAAGACTACGTTAAAACGAGAAGAGTTCATAGGAAGAAACTAACCCAGAACAGGCGTAGCATCTGTTGCGCTCTTTGGAAGAGACGCATCAGTTTATGCGACTATTCTTGAGTTAGGTTCTGACTATGTCTGACTGTGAAAGTCAGACCCGCGAGTTAGTTATTGTTCGTTGGTTGATTTAGATGGATTATTGATATGCAACTCAAAATTGAAGTGGTTTAGTCAGATTATGTACACTAAGATCGTTATAAAGCGAAAAACATATACAAAAGGCGAAGTTTAATGATTTTATAAGGAAGAATCGAACCTTTAAAATCCGAGTTTGAATAAGAGACGAAAACCCTCAAATATTGAATTATAAGAAATTTAAGTCGAAAATTAAACGATAAAATAAAAATAAGAAACTTGAAATTTATAAAAGACATAAAGAAAACGAAACAAAGAAGAAGAACGAAATAACGCGTACTCGAGGAAGAAGAATAGCAGCAGCAGACAAGGAGCCCGTGGAAGAGGCACAACAGATGCTGCGACTATTCCAGAAGGCACATCTGCTGATACAATTCTTCTCGACAGTCTTTCCCTGCTGATTCGTCAAAAAAGGTGTAAAAACATGATTTTGAAAACGGTTTTGAGCATGCTTATAATATAAATTCTTACATAAATTAGATACAGAAAATAAATACAAATTAAAGGTGGATTTACACCCTCAGACTTACATGTTTACGAAACGAGATTAACTAAATTGTCGTTTAGTGGTTGCTCAACTCGATGCAGGATTAAAAGTGCCTTTGAAAAAGGATTTTAGTAAAACGATTGATTAGATTCATTAATGGAGTTAGTCAAATTGGTCGGTCATGTAACGAGACTGGTACCCAGAAGGACCTGGGCTTATGTGGTCGAGTGATCAAGCACGCAGGCGTCAATAGCAATAACACGTGGACTTAGAATGCAAAGAGAGAAGAGAAGGGGCGGACACTCGCGTGAACAATATGAGAGGCAGAGGCCTCTATTTATACTAATCACGAGGTGGAAAATTAGGAAAAACATAAGATTTGGAAAGGAATCCGTAAATATTCTAAAAACTGACGAAAACCAGCCAGAACAGGCGTAGCAGGCACTGCGACCTTTCCAAGAGGCGCGGTACCCTCTGCGTCTTCTCCTGAGGCTTTTCCTCCTCAGCAAGAAAGATCTCCGCGGTTTTATTTAGGAATTAGGGAAGATGTAGGCTTCCTTTTTCCGCAAGATAAGATATTTCGAGATTTAAAATACTTAAAATAAAATTTTGGAATAAAACTATAGAATATTTCGACTCGGTTTTAAGACGGTTTTCGAAAATGAAGACGGTTTTTGACCCGGACTCTAAATGTACTCTAATTATTGTCAAAAAAACCGTATCGGCACGTAGATGACGACCAAGGGGTTGACACAACTGTTTGAGCTAACACTTTTCGACGAACTTACGAAATGTCATAACATCGCTCCGTATGTTAAACACGCAGTCTAATTCTCTGAATGAATGATGTGAAGACGTTTTTGAAGGCTAACTAAAGGAAATTTCTGAAGAAAGAACATATAAAGGACTATCTGAATGTTATCTTGAAGGGTAATTCTGAGGATTACTGAAGGGTATCTGAATTATTTGGGAAGGACCCGTCTGAAGGATTTGAACTATCCGAGGGGTTATCTGAATTATTTCAATTGATGATTTGAAGGATGAAGGATCCGAAGTCGTAAGGAAAGCTTCTGAAATATTTGAAGGATCGAGGTAAGCTTATAAAAGAACTGAAGGATCAAGGTAAGCTTCTATCGAAATCCGTGGGGAATAATATTGGAGGCAGCAGGACGTTGGTAAGAACTGTCGGGAATACAAGGCAGGGTTTTCGAAGAACTGCCAAGGATAGAATTTTATCTTGCATTGGTCTCAAGCAAACTCTATTTATCGAGAAGGACAAGGGCTGTAGGCGGCAATGAACTCTCGCCGGGGGATAAAAATTGTGTAATCCGCTGGGGTGAATCGAGAAGTACAAGGGCTGTAGGCCCGTAGTGAACTCTCGCTTGGGGAGAATGAAGACTTGGGCGAAGCCCCCAGTTGGAGCGACATGTGCTTCTTATAATTATCTGAATGGTTAGTGGCCACACAAATTCGCAGTTTAACAGAAAAAATAGCACATAAGCACATACGTACATAAGAAATTGAGACGTAACCTCATGGATGGGAACACAAGCTTCGAAAGATCTTTCTTTTCTATAAAAAAGGTTTAAAACTTGCTTAAAGGTTGAACTTATTGCTTGTAATGCATTATGCATATTCAATGGGCTCTAGACGCATGTTTGATGCGACATAGACAAACAGACACAAGATGATAGACTGACGTGAACGTGATATGGACTAATGCGAACATGGACTGAGAGATGCAATATAGACTTTGGTTTGTCATGATACGGGGATGACTCCGACAGACTTTGCCTAAGTATGCACAACCCCTAGCCAGATATGGATGACAACGCGTATAAGTTCCAAAGGGGTAGAAGATCTGTAAGATTGATGAAAATATAATGGTAATGCCTGGAATGACCGTCTTCTTTGGATATCTTTCGTCATCGTTTGCTGCACTGAAATGCTTTATTGAGGCTTAATAACTCAGAGAATTGATCTAAGACCTTTATCATTGTCCGGACCGAGCATTAGCTTGACTCAATAGAGACTCGAAGAATAAAAGAGGAGAGTAAAGGAAGGGTGGCGTCTCGAAAGAGAAGCCCCCGAGATTAGAACATGACTCGGGTATTTGGCAAAAAGGAAAACTAGGCGACGGGAAGGAGCCCCCAGTAAAGAGGTATAAATGGATAGTTACAGCGGTTGGGATGACTGTGAAATTTTAGGGGATGGCAATTAAAGTTGAAACTTGATGGTTTGGGACGGTTGTGTCCTTGTAGAGGACTGGTTACGTATTCACGTGAAGTGAAATCAAGCCAAATCGTAGTTCTGAGATGGCTTTGAGAATTGAGGTTGAAATGTGATAGGTGGGATGGTTGTGTCCTTGGAGCGCTGCCTACGTATTCACGAGAAGTGAAATCAAACCAGATCGTAGTTCTGAGTGTAGGTTCCTAAGCTAGCTGCTAGGGCCTTAAAGTGCATGGGTCACGAGGGTATATTCCTTTAGGTGACTTTGAAGAATATCTTTGAGATAATTTCTTCTTTGATCATAGACCAAAGAGGTGTAGTTTATAAAAAAAAATTCCTTGTCCTGTGAGCACACTCAAAAGCGGACCCTAAGGTTAAATTGGGTATGTCCCATTCTAAGCAGCAAAGTATTTGAAGACTCCGTATATGGGTCAAGGTGAAAATGGCTTGAATATTTTGGAAAGTGGAGCCTGGAAATAAGAGGCTTCAAATGAACAAATCTCTGGAGCTCGATTTGTGGAGTTAAGGCTTGATGTGGTTATGGCTCGTAATATGGCTTGAAAATGGGGTCTCAGACTTGATGTAGACCGACCACCAAAAAAGGGTAGGTTAATTGACGTGGGTTCAGATTTCCATATCTTGGCCCTAAAGGATGGGTATATACTCGACGAATTTGAGAGGATTCTCAAAATTCCTAACTATCTCTCTGTAACGGTCTTGAGAAGGACTTAGGTTGTAGAAAGGCTATATGGCGGTGCTAGCTGATCATTTGGCATCTTCGCAACTGAGGTTCGACTGTTGACTTGTGGCATCTGGTTTCAGGATTTGATTTTAGGCTTCGGCATTTGATTTTAGGGTTGTTCTTGATTGGACTCATATTATTGGTACGCGATCTATCTTGCATGTTTTAGGATCCATCTTTTGGCCCTTTGAAAATAACTTTGACATCGGATATTTGGCATCGATCTCTCTTCTTAATTAAGCCTTTCTACATTGGCTCGTGGCTTTTGGATTTGCCTTTGAATTTGATGATGACTTGCTATCATGGTTTTGGGTCAGACTAACACCTTTTTTGTTAAATGGGCCAGTCTTTCGTAAACGGTTGTGTATTGTGGGGAATGGGTTTGCCTTTGGTCATGGATCATTAATAAGGGAGATGGCCTGGATTCGTCCTAAAATCTCTTAATATATGCTCGTCCTAAACTAGGTTACAACGAGGTTTCTAATGCCAGACATGGAATACGTAAGGAAAGAACACGGAATTTTAGGGTCTTCATCACTCTGAACAGAACATAGTTTAAGTGTACTCACATTGACTTGACATGTTTGGTCATTCGTTTTAAAAGGTCTCAAATCAATTCCTGTATTCATAGGGAATAGGAAAGAAGTAGAAGAAATAAGTATGTGGATTAAAAGTTGTGCTTTTATTGAAACGATGAATAAATTTAATATAGACTCGAGAAGACACGTGACTCGTGGGATAGCTCCCAGGTTGTCACTAGGAATGTAAATGAAGAAAAACAGACACTAGAAAAACTATGGGAAAGAAAGCCTAAGACTCGGACGTAGACTCTGACTCGATCTTAGATCCAGACTCCTAATCATCACTGTTATCTTCGAAGGATTCTCTTTCAGCATTTGGTGGCTTGAATGTTTGGTCTTCATCGTTGAACCATTTGAGCATCCTGTCTTGATTGCTTGGAATGACAGGTGGAGAACAGTCGAGGAGGGTTTCTTATTTTGCTGGAATGGTATATCCATGAGGATTGACAAAGTTATCTTGTTGGTTAAAGGCTGAGAGAAGCAATTTCTCATTATCAATCATATCCCTGGATCACATGCTTGAGATTATAGCACATATTGGTATCGTGTCCATTACCTTTGTGATATTGGCAATAGGCATTACTGTCCCAGAACCTGGTCGTCTTCTTTTCGGGTATTGGATTGGGTCGGTGTAGGCCCAATTTGTAACACCCCGTGTTTTATAATAATATTTTATTCGGAAAATTATTTATTAAATTAATTATTTCAAAGTTTATTAATGTATTTTCGAAATATTTATATTTATAGCTTCCGTTCTATATTTTATTATTTCCCGTTTTGGTCTACTTTTGAATGGGTTAAAATATTCGTGCACAATTTGGCTATTCTAAAATAATAAATGGTTTTATTATATAAATTCTCCTCGCGTTTTAATATGGTCCAATCTAATTTGTAAATAGATAATCCATTATATAAGCTAATGGACCCAAAGACCACTTTTAATCTTCTTATAAATACCAAACTTAACCTAGCAAGCAACTAGGTCATTCTACTTTTCTTTCGTGCATGAGATTCCGCGGCCCCTTTCTATGTTCTTCTCTTTTATTCTACCTTTTCTCCCTTTGACTCCATTGTTATGCATCTTTCCTTCTTCCAAACTCATACACAAATTATATTTTTATAATCTTGGCTCTTACCTTTACAACTTAGTCTTCTCGAAATATTTTTATGAGGATTATTTGTATGGACCTTTAGACGTACCTTTATGGTCTCTTATTTTAATGGGTAAAGAAGAAGGAGAGTCTTTTATGGTGCTTTCATGGATTTGGGTTTGTGCATTCTTTAATGTCAATTTTTGGGAACG
>VHZZ01006164.1:34661-48486 GCA_009801015.1 Silene noctiflora
CCCCCTGTTTTGGCAGCCCATTCCTGACCTCAACACCCACGCATTTCAACCTTCCTCTAGCCCACCTCTCTCACCTCACAGAGCCCACAACCTTTTCAGCGCGCATAAAATAGGGTAACCAAACCCGTTTTTCGAAGCTCCAACTCGCAACCACCATACCCAAAACTGTTTCCCTTCACTCCTTCCTCTCCAAGCTTCCCATATCTTCCCAAACCGAACCATAATCCTTTCCGTAACAAAATAAGATTCACTTGCCGAAAACCCGCAAAAATATCTTTTGATATCTTATGCTCTTATTCCCTTCACACCCATTATCTTAAACCCTAAGAAAAAAACCCTACATACATCATATAACCGAGCTATCATCACAAAAAGAGACACGAAAAACAAAAAGTGGAAAAACAAAGAACAACACAACACACGACATACACGATTTTGAAACCCTACCTTGTGTCTCTCAATCCTCACGTAAAAATCACTCCTAAACTCCTCTCATACCCAAAAACAAAGTACAAGGTTCGTACAAGAGATTAGACGAACATTAGAGCATGAAATTGCTCTCTTTTTCGTGTTTCCTCGAGTCTTGAACTGCTCCTGTTCTCGCTTGTTTTTAATCATTTTAAAGTTTTTTTTGTTCTTATTTCTTGTGTTAATTCGAAATTTTGGATTACCACGATTCTAAAACATCTTTTATAACGAATTTTAATCAAGAAACGAAGTCATAATCGCTATTCGAAAATCGTTGCACAAATCGATATTATATCGCGTGCCAGGACAGTGTTTGTTTGTGCTCGTTTTTTTATTGGTTTTAAGTTGTTTTTGCTTCTGTTTATTATCACGCTTTTGAAGTACGAAGTACAATAATTCCGAAACATCTTTCGGGTTTAGAATTGGTTGAGAAACGAAGTCAAAAACTTCGCCTTAAGACCGTCGCACGAAGTGCACTGTTTTAACAAAAGTGTTTGTTGTTTCAAAATAGTTTTGTTAAATTGTTTTGAAAATAGTTTAATCTCGTCGAAGACCTGCCTTCTAGCATCGCTTGCATAAGGGATCCGAATAGTGTCCAAGATTACATGTAAGTTAAGGGTGCACCAAAATCCCGACTCTTTCTCTCCTCGTTTTTCAAGCATATCACGGCCCAATGGCCTTTTATTTCATTGTTTTGCTAATTAYCGTCTCACATGTTAATATTTAATATTTATAATGTTAATGATGGTTTACGTGCTGCTTAGAATTAGTAATTAATGTTAATTACACGTCTTAATATGATAATGTTTTTGTTTGTCTTTTACTTATTGATGAGTATGTTTAATTTGAGACGATCGACACATGTTTGTTTTTATGACTTAATTTATGAAATAAATTTGGTTAAAAATATGAAATGTGTTTTAATGTTCAATGTTTGAAATTTAATTTTAATTAACATGTTTTAATTCAAATATGAAATATTTGTTTTAGTTGTCATGTTTAGTTAATTTTATTCAGTTGCGATATGTACATGTTTGCTCGTCTTGCTAGTTGTTTGCTTAATCGCAATTGGCCTAATTTAATATGTACAATTCATGGTAAATGAATTAGACATTCAAAGGTCATACATGAACTTTCGCATAGGGATTTAAATGAATTTCTTTAAAGAATTTAATGAATTCATCTTTTCTTATGACGATTTCTCGCTAGTTAAAACGTGCATGTCTAACATCCGTTTTATTGCACTCGATGACTAGAATAGTCAATTTTTTATCCGTGTTTGGACCGTTTATGTTTCGGCCTTCGTGCCACATGTTTGCTCCGTTTCGATCGTTTATTGCTTATCTATTACGGTTTTATTTCAATTGTCATTGTTATTTAATCGTTGTATTTAATCATTGTAATTTATTCGTTCGAGCTATGTAATTTCTAAATTAATTAAGGGTCAAGTGTCCTTTATTTATTTTGAGTCAAATGATTTTCAAAACCTTTGTTTTAATTAGTTACATCGAAGTATTTAACTAATTAAGTCAAAGTGAATGTGCAACAAGCAAATATGTGGTCACGGACGAAGTCCATGTGAGCCATGACTCCACCTTTGGCACGTTTTTTGAGGGCTAGAATAGTCGTACGTGTCATGTCTCATTTAGCAATTGTAGTTAGATCGAGTTGTATTTTAATTCAATTGTTTGCACATCGAGTAGAAGAGAATCGTCTGGGTTGTAATAGGTAGTGTCTTAATTGCTTTCATTTCCCCCAAGCCATGTTGTGAATGCTTGTTTAGCTTAGTTCAAATCAATCTCACATGCTAAATCACTTGGACAAAGTAGATTAGATGCATTAGACGATTAGAAACCAAAGCTCACATGTTAGGATTAAAATGGTGTTTGCATTCTTTATAACGATTATAGTCTTAACCAATTAGCCATCATAGTCCATGAGTAGAGGTCGTTATTGCAACGGGAGGGGTTGGGTGTGTTCTTAACAGACTTCCCAACACGTACCCTCACAACGAATCCAATATCTATGGTTTCCGGATTTCCTTAAATTCGGTGGCGACTCTAAATGATTGATGAAAACCCGTGGATACCCCATATTTCCCAAATCCACATTTTTGGCGACTCCGCTGGGGACTGTGAAACTTGAATAGGAAAATGACGGCTCATAGGACTAACATTATAATCCTTTTTTCATAAATGCATTTCCCATTTTGAGACATTAGGAGGGCCATCTCACCTGTTGGGTCGATCTCAATGGTTAGGAGGTGATGTCCACTATGCACGGTTTAAGTACCAAGATGTTTTCACCGAGGTCATCAAGTATTAGTTCTCACCATATTGCACACTTCTGCCTATGGAAGGCTTGACTTCTTTGACAATGTGGGACATTGGCATAGACCCAATTAGAAAACCGACCGAGACTTAGAAGAGTCTAGGCCATGCATGACTAATATGCGAATGCTTATGTGCTACTTGATTGTCCTTTGTGTCTTTTTTCGAAAATGTCAACCGTTTTCTCAAACCTTCTTTTCGAAAAAACCATTTTTCAACCAAGCATGTTTTCAACTCGGAATGCTTCCGAAATAGATGTCGGGTTTTGACCCAAAATGAGCCTTTTATAGCTAGCATGCTCACCATTTGAAATCTCATTTTTTTTCAAGTCATCCATTTTAAAATCATTTCCCAAATGTTTTCACCTAACCATACCCGAGCATAGAATATGTTTCGAGTCAAGTCTATTCGTATCGTAGGTTCAAATTTAACCGTGTGTCTAGCCTGTACACAACCCTAGTGGATTGCCCAAGCCACCTCTTGGGTCCAAGTCAAGTATGTCGACCCTTTGGTCAAAGTCAAACCACGAAATGTCTCTATTAGGATACTAGAGACGTTATGTTGAACACTTGAACCCATGAACCATGTTTGGTCTAATCACGGGTTAGTCACACCATGACAAGTCTAAGTTTAGAAGTTAGTTGAGTTAGGTCATAGTCCTAGTTAGGTCTAAAACCCCTCTCCCACATGTGAGACCCTCTACAAATGAGCCACTTAGCTCATTTCCCGGGTATAAGTCCGTCTTTGAGTCAAGTTTGAGTCAAAGATAGAGTCTATGAGTTGAGTCCTTATTTGTGCAGGGGTCTTGATTCAGATATTGATTAGTTCGGGTTTCTTTGTAGAAAGGCCAGCCAAGACCATAAAGATGACTACTGAAGCACTTGTAACCAAGATGAGTGGAACTTTAGAGCAACTTATGGCTCGATTAGCTGCAATCGAAACCAAGATTGGTGAGGAAGTCCCTGTAACCACCACACCAGAAATGACTAAGTTTGAAAGACGGTTCAAGCTCGTTGAAGACCAGATGAAGCTCTCTCAGGGGGAGAGCATCCACTATGAAAATGATAGGGCCTATGCTCCGGTCCAAGATGAACTCCCTAAGAACTTTGTGCTCACGGATATCCCTAAATTCAAGGGAACCGAAAACCCTCTACAACACATATGGTCCTACAAAGAACACCTTGCTCTGAAAAGCGTACCATCAAGTATACTAACTTCCATCTTTGCCTAATCTTTGTAGGAACATCCAAGGGCGTGTAACTATAGCTTAGATCTCAAGAACTATCCTACTTTTGAAGATCTAACTACTGAGTTTTGTAAGCATTATATTGATAATGCTGAAATCCAAATAACTATGAGAATTCTCGAAGTTATGACCCAAAAGGAGAAAGAGGTTTTCACTGATTTTTTGGCTCGATGGCGCGCTGAAAGCGTGAAGTTGACTAAAAAACCCGACGAAGTCGATATGGTGGACAAGTTTGTGAAAAACCTTCAACCAGTTTACCACAATGAGCTAAAGTATCAAAACTTTAGTACATTCAAAGATCTGACCCGCATTGGGAGGAAAATCGAAGATGACCTCCGTGATATGGAAGCCACTAAACCAAAGGGATACCCTGGGGCTTATTCATCCAAGACAAAGGCATCTAATAGTGCCAATCATATACAAGCTATCAATTTCTTGGGAGAAACTTCCAAAAAGCCACAACGCTCAAGTCCAAGGGTGTTTACTAATATTGGGTGTACCTATACACAAGCCCTAGAAAGACTCATGGCCCAAGGGAAATTGAGCCCTATTGGCCCAACTCCTGAACTACTATTGGAACAACGAAACAAATGGTACAAAACAGATGCGTATTGTGCCTATCATCGAGGCAAGGGACATGACATGGAAAACTGCTTCCGTCTCAAGCAAGAAATACAAGATATGATCGAGAACGGAACACTCCCGATCCCAACAGTCAAGCCCAACAACGTGACTAATCCACTCGGTAATCACACTAATATAATATTTGTCGAAGACAATAATGACATGACCCATTTGATCCGGCCCATATGCCGTCTCAAAGGTTTCTATGAAGGGAAGGAGCTCATCAATTGCTCGAAATACCTTCAAGGTTAGAGAATGAAGTTCAATTTGGGGATTTCAGTATTGACTGCACACCGTACATTCTTCGAAGCGGGAATGAAATCAATGGTATTTGGGATGACGATGAAGACGATATCTATCTCACCAAAGGTGCGATTGTTCCAAGAATCCAAGATAAAATCTTGAAAATAAGAAAAGATGTCCTCGAGTCCAACCATTTAACTCGATCTGGGCGTTCGTATCGGGTTGAAAAAGCAAGACATACCTCTACTGTCAAGGATATCCTAGACCTAGTACCTTCGAAGGAACCCACTTTAGTCAAGGCACTTAGTGGGGGGGGGGGGGGGGGGGGGGGGGTTGACCTCAGAGGCTTCCCTCATTATGCAGCACCAAAAGACTAAAACGGACAACTCTGCCTGGGAGCGAGCTCTCAAACAAGAAAATGACAGGATGAATAAGATGATAAAAGAAAGGATGTCCCAGCCTTGGTACCTAAGGATGGAGCGTGATAGAGAAGAAAATAGGAAGAGATAGGCCTCTCGTTATTTGGATTTCATCAGGAATCCTCCTAAACCTATAATTCTCCCTGGGATAGATGAACAATCACTGGCCTACAAAGTTGGATCTTCAGAAGATATAATAGTAGGGTATATACTACCTAGATGTGGCTGGGATGCTACTCCCATAAGCAAAACAACAAAGGCTTGGCACCAATGGTGGTTCAGATCAGCAAAAAGGATGTTAGATTTGGAATTAAAAGCAAAGATCAATATAGGCAATTTCGGAATTTCCGATAGAAAGTTCTTTAATCCCTAAAGGAGAGATGTTCAAACTAGAGGACAATTCCGATTTTGGGTCTAAGTCTGAGTCCAAGTCTGATAAGAGTCCTAAGTCTGAGTCTAAGGAAGTACGTGTCGAAGCCACCCCTCCCCAGTCTTTCCTTTTAATGTACCCTTTTCTAATTCTAGTATTCCGGGGGCCTGTCTCGGGTACCTTTGTCATTCCGCCACTGACCTCTGATCAATTGGTCCAGATGTTGGCGCATTTTGCGCAGTTTTAAATTGATAATAATAAAATGAACCAATGTGCTTACGACTTGTTTTATTTACATTGAAATTCAATTTTTGAAAATAATTGTTTTGGTAGTGACATTGAGAATTAGACTGGAAAGAAACAAGGCGGGGGGAGAAGAGGAGGAGGAGGTGGAACTGCCTCCATATTTGGTTAAAGGGTTAGAAGAATATGACCAAAGAAACTTGGTAATTGAAGATACCGAAACGATCAATGTGGGACAATCTTAGAACCACAAGAGCTTAAAATAGGAACCACCTTAGATCCCTCAGAGAAAAAAGGGTTTATCAACTTATTGAATGAGTTCAAGGATGTATTCGCATGGTCTTATAAAGATATGTCGGGGATTGATAGGGAGATTGTAGAACATAAGATTCCAATCAAGCCAGTTAAACAAAAACTACGCAGAATGTGTGTCGAGTGGACTTTGAAGGTCAAGGAAGAAGTCGACAAGCAATTCAAAGTCGGGTTCATCAAGGTGTCTAAATACTCAAACTGGGTAGCCAATGTGGTGCCAGTACCAAAGAAAGATGGGAAAGTCCGTGTATGCGTGGACTTTCATGATTTGAATAGGGCTAGTCCGAAGGACGATTTACCGTTACCTCAAATCGATATCTTGGTTGACAACATCATGAATCATGCCCTATTATCTTTCATGGATAGGTACGCCGGTTACAACTAGATTAAGATGGCAGAGGAAGATATGCACAATACTGCGTTTACTACACAGTGGGGAACCTATTGTTACACCGTGATGCCTTTCGGATTGATAAACGTCGGGGCAACATACCAAAGAACGGCAACGACGTTTCTACATGATATAATGCACAAGGAAGTCGAGTTTTATGTCGACGACATGATCGTGAAGTCAAAAGAACGGAGTGACCATCTCAAAGCGTTACGAAAATTCTTCGAGAGGTTACGAAAGTACAACATGAGATTAAACCCACAGAAATGCACCTCCGGGGTCACCTCCGGCAAACTTTTGGGTCACATCGTAAGCCATCGTGGTATCTAAGTCGACCCATTAAATATTAAAGCCATTATGGAAATGCCCTATCCCGAGACCAAGAAATAAATTCGAGGTTTCTTGGGCTGAGTTCAATACATAAGTCGTTTTGTCGCGAAGCTGACAATGATATGTGAATCGATCTTTTAGAAATTGAAAGTCGGGGAACATGAAATATGGGACGACCAATGTCAAATTGCATTCGACAAGATCAAGGAAGTTTTATCATCTCCACTAGTTCTAAGCCCACCTGTGTCTGGATTGCCTTTGTCTTTGTATTTAACTGTCACTAATACCGCGATGGGGGCAATGCTAGGACAAACTGTCGATAAAGATGAAAGCGCTATTTACTACATCAGCAAAAAGTTCTTAGACTATGAATTAAAGTACGCACCTCTTGAAAAGGCGTGTTTGGCCTTATTTTGGGCAACGAAGAAGTTAAGACATTACGTGCTCAGTTACAGCGTGAGTGTTTATTCAAAAATGGATCCAATTAAGTACTTGTTTAAAAAACCAGTGCTAAATGGCAGAATATCAAGATGGACTCTCATGTTATCGGAATTTGACCTCAAATATGTACCTTTTAAAGTGATTAAAGGAGAAGTTGTTGCTAATTTCCTTGCTGACAACCCAATTGAGGAAATTGAAGTAGTAGATACTTGGTCATTTCCCGACGAAGACATTATCCATATAGAAACCGATGTATGGGACTTGTACTTCGATGGAGCATTGAGTTATATGGGGTACGGAGTGGGAATCCCTCTCATTTCTCTAGAAGGTGAACACGTGACTGTATCTATCAAGCTAGACTTCAACTTCACAAACAACGCTGCTGAGTATGAAGCCTGTTTACTCGGTTTGCGCAGCGCCCTTTATTTGGGCGTAAAGAAGTTACTAGTGCACGAAGATTCCTCTCTGGTAATCAACCAAGTAGTCGGGTCATGGAAAATCAAAAGCAGTAGTTTGGCCCCATACCAAGCAAAAATCGAAGAATTAGAAGCATTCTTTGATGATGTTAAGTACGTCCACCTGCCAAGGGACGAAAACCAATTCGCTGATGCTTTGTCAAAGTTAGCCGCCTTAATCAACATCCCCAATCACATTGAAAGTATGCCCATATGTGTCGAATGAAGATCATCACCTTCCTATGTGAATGCAATTGATGATATCGAGGAAAATGAAACGGAACCTTGGAATGCATCTATTCTAAATTACAAGGAAACAGGAGAGTACCCTCCCAACCTTGATTCACGAAGGAAACGGGACCTACGAATGCTTCGGCCCAGTTCATTAAGACCAATGATGGACAGTTATACAAGAAGACGGCGCAAGACGTTCTTTTGTGATGCATTAATAATGGAAGAAGTCCATGATGGTGAGTGTGGACCACACATGTACGCCCATATGATGGCTCGGAAGATCATGAGGCTGGGTTATTATTAGACAACAATGGAAACAGATTGTTGCAGTATGTCAGGCAATGCCATAATTGCCAAATATTCGCAAATGTTCGGCTTGTACCACCTTCTATGTTATACACCATGACGTCACCCTGGCCATTTTCAACCTGGGGAATCAACATCATTGCAAAAGTAACATCTGTAACAGGAGGGCATTGTTTTATCCTTGTTGCAATCGACTACTTCACGAAGTGGGTAGAAGGTAAATCTTACGAGGTGCTAAAAGCGAAGCAAGTAGCACAGTTTATTTAGAATGACATCATTTGTCGGTACGGAGTACCGCACGAGTTTATCAGTGATCATGAGACCCATTTTCAAGCTGAAACGACCATTATACTTGAAAAGTATAAAATCAAACACCACAAGTCATCACCATATAGACCATAAACAAACGGCGCGGTAGAAGCCGCGAACGAAACTATCACTGTTATCTTGAGGAAAATGTCTGACAATTATAAGGAATGGCCGGAGAAAATAACCTTCGCGTTATGGGGGTACAGAACCTCGATTAGAACAGCCACGGGTGCAACCCCGTACTATTTGGTTTATGGGATGGAAGTGGTTCAGCCTTTCGAGTTAGAGGTACCATCTCTAAGGATCTTACTTGAGAGCCAAGTTCCCGAAGCGAATTAGGTTCAAGCTAGGTATGAATCTTTAGTTTTGCTTGATGAGCGGCATTTTAATGCATTATACCATATCCAACTCTATCAAAAAAGGATAGAAAGTGCTTTCAACAAAAGGGTGAAACCCATAGGAATTAATGAGGTGATCTAGTTCTCAAATTAGTTAGAGCTTTACTACCTATTGACCTGAGGGGTACGTTTAAACCAAATTGGGCAGGCCCTTATTTGGTAAAGAAGATATTGACAAGAGGTGTTGTTCGATCGACGGATTTGGATGGGAATGACTTCACTAATCCTACGAATTTGGACCAACTAAAGAGATACTATCCTTGACAGTGTCATTCTCAAATGTTAAGAAATAATATTTTATTTGCTACTTATTGGAAATAATTCTTAAGTTGTTAGCTTTTGCTAGCGCTGCAAAAATGTTTTAAATGTAAGAACTACGGACCCGGTTTGATTCTGTGAAAACAAATACGTAGGCAACCCTTAGTTAAGGGTACAACTGAACCATGTAATACAAAAATAAAATTTTTGGATGCAGAAACTGAGGATTTCTAATAAATGATAAGAGCTTTTATTTATTCTAAATTCCGGGCAAAGCCCATTACAATATCTTTATTTCCGGGCGAAGCCCATCACACAAAACTGAAAAGGAAAGCACGCAAATAGATAATAGTAATAGTAGATAATAGTGTCGAAGACTACTTTTTTCTACCCTCAGCCGGGTCACGTGACCCATCACGACGAGACTAAGTCTCACCCATCATCACTCGGGCC
Source organism: Silene noctiflora (assembly GCA_009801015.1). Classification (NCBI taxonomy): domain Eukaryota; kingdom Viridiplantae; phylum Streptophyta; class Magnoliopsida; order Caryophyllales; family Caryophyllaceae; genus Silene; species Silene noctiflora. The sequence goes on from VHZZ01006164.1 coordinate 44,492, forward strand.
CGTTTCTTTGGAGGAACCATCATTTCTTCACGCGGACCCAACCTATCCTTCACTCTTGGTCGAGGGCCCAGTCTCTCTGCCAATGTTGGTCCACTCTCACATCTTGGACCTAACCGCTTCCAAACACTTGGAACCAAAGAGTCAGTCTTGAGAGTCGAGTCAGTTCGGGTGTCGGGCTCAGATGAAGTTGGAAACATTCGAGCAAAGCACGCTCGATTCTCTTCCTCTTTATCATGATTTTTGATCTCGACGGCTTCCTATTTTCGAATCCACTCCCTAGCTTTAAGGGAAGGTTCTTTAGTCAACCATAGATAAGATGGTGACACCCAAACAGAAGCATCGGGTTCAACGGCATGCCAAATAGTCCTCCCTATCCATGATTGGAGCCAAGCATTACACCTTGCCGGAGTGAGCCCCGCGGGTCGGCCTCGAACGGGCTCAAGGGTAGGAATCCTTTGTTCATGACCAACTTGGCGAAGCACACGATACGGATATATGTGAGTGGAACGCTCCAAACCCAGTAAATTAAGGTGCCTTATCCTATCAGCCTCGGACAGGCTTGTGAACGAAGAAAGGCTAAGCCAAGGCAAGGCCCATCGAATAGATAGCCCAACATTTTCAGAAATCTTTTGTCGCCAGAATGGCTCACGCATACCAGGATTATAGTCCCGATGACGAGATGTAAAGCTTCTCACATGATATTTCCCTTTGTGAGGATCAACCAAGGTAAGCCTGAAAATGTCGTCCATGAAATTTGTTGCTTGTTAAAATTGCGTTCAATATATTGGCTTCAAAATGTTAAGTCAAATAGAGATAAGGCATGGTTAATTCTGACTAGTTTGTAATTAGCAATGTCTTTAGAAATTGTACCAAAAGTTGGTAGATTGTAATAGTTTGTTTATGATCTTTAATGGAATTCTAACATTTCACCAAAAAAAACCCAAGGCAAGTCTTTCGCATAGCCAAACCTGTGGCTACAGGCAAAGAAAATGACTTAGACTGCAGGAAAAATGTGTCTGGCCCACTGAAAAGAAAGGAGGTGGGTCAAAAAGAAAAGAGACGAAAAAAAAGATGAAAAAAAAAATACGAAAAAAAAGAAAAAGAAAAAAAGAGACCGACACATACCTGTAGAAGACGGGTCGATCCAGTGTATGATGCATTTGGGTTAGCCTTTCAAGCATCCAAACCCATGATCGTTTCACCAAGCATGAGTAAAGCAGGACACCTATGGTTTTCCATCTGCTCAACAATCTCAATAAATTTTGCCGTACCCCTGCTGGATGAAATTTCAATACGCCCTTCAAAAGCATAAAGGTGAAGCATGATAAGACCAAATGCCCTACAATAAAATACTGAAGGGACAGCTGGGTCATTGGCACTTTGAAATTTGTGCATGATTGCAAGCAAGTCTACTTACTCCTTATCAACAATGGCATGTGCCTCATTACGAGACAACCCAAGATAGTCACAGTATTTGTTAACCCACCCTCGCTGAAAGATAGGGATGACAGGAGTCTGGTGAATTTGCCACCCTCCCAAGATAGTGAACTCCTCAGGGAAGGGACAAATCTCCCCACAAGGAAAATCAAAAACATGGTGTACAGGATCCCAAAATTTTAGACATTCGTCAAAAAAAGACAGTTTCGGGCAAGATTTGCCTATGTGGAACCATTTGTTGTAACCCCATCTCTGTCAGAAGTTGAGATTCCAATCCTTTGAAGTCAGAAGCCCAAGTCGCCATGGCCCTTGAAAGAGATTTCATGTTGAAGGATTTTTAGAAGAAGAAAATACAAGATTTATGCAGTTAGCCTCATGCATAAACCCCATTATATAAGAAGAAAGATGGAAAGTTTCCTCAGGGGTTTTGAAAAAACCCTAGACCGACCGAGATAAGGCCTCGGGCCGCGCGCCATCTGGCCCTTGTGGGCCCGTTTAATTTTTGATGCAAATTTCGTTCATGTTTTGAGAGTCGGGACGACTAATTTACATTTCTACCCCCACCGAGTCAATGTTTGAATTAAAACCCGTACACACTTACGGATTTCATTTTCTTTTGGTGGCAGGCGATGCCAGGCCTTTTGTTTGACTACGGGTCAGAATGTCCATATCATAAGTCGTGCCCACCCATCAAGTGCAACCCCTTCATCTTCGAATTTTCAAAAATTCAAAAACTTTTTATGTTTCCGGGCGAAGCCCATTTTCAAATGAACTCTTAAATCAAGGCAAAGCCCATTTTCAAATGATTTCCGATTCCAGGGCGAAGCCCACCTTCAAAAAAATGTTCGGGCGAGGCCCACTTTCAAATAAGCTTTAGTTCCGGGCGAAGCCCATTTTCAAATGAGTCTTTAATTCCGGGCGAAGCCCATTTATTCAAAATGTTCGGGTAGAAAACCCAACCCAATGTTTTCCGAAGTGATGGCATTATGTGTTTTTATGATATTTATGCAATTATATGTTTAAGTTTAAACAGGACATGCTTCAACTGGGGGCTCTGTCGCCTATGACTCCAGATACCGCTATGGCGACGAACGGAGAAGTCTCCAACAATGATGTAACGTTGCTCAAAGTTTGGGCATTGAATCACAGCTCTAGTGGGCTATGATCATGGAATTTGTTAACTAAGTAAGTGACGACATGGGGCCAAGACTGCAGAATGCCAAGGACAAAGTTTGTCGAACTACGATGCGGGTTTGATTCCGTCACAACGGATACGTAGGTGCCTAAGGATAAGGCTCAACCCACCATTCATGCAAGATAATAGAAGTGATGAAAGCACAGGCCGAGGACCAAAATGATGAAATGATGAGAATCATGAAGTAGCAATTGTAAAAGTAAGGGCATCCAGAACCGTGTTTCAGGTATGACTTCTTCTTATGGCTGGCGAGCTTATATACGCAAGTCTAATGGACTATAAATGACCCGCGGAATCCTTAAGTCAGTAGACTTGGGGTATACTTTGACTTTCGCATTGTCCAAGCCTCAGTCAAAGTGGGGCCTCTGTAGATAACCGTATCCGTCGATATTGGAATTTACGGAAATCCCGTCCAACACCCGATGATGATAGGACACATGTATACTTCATTTTTCATTATGGATTCCGTTTTACGATGCGAGACGGGTTTTATTTGACAATTGCATAATTTAAATGAAACTTAAATTATTTCTTGTTATTTTGAAGTAAATGAAATTTATTTCATTAGTTTACGTTTTATTCCAAGTTTTTATAATTTATTTGAAAAATAAGTTATTTAAAACTTAAATGAAATTTAAATTATTTTTTTTCGAAATAATCGAAGTTTATTTCATCGATTTACGTTCTTTAAGTTTATTTAAAATTTAAAGCTTTTTTAAATTTATTTGAAAAATAAATTTTTAAAGTTTTTATTTTAAATTTATTTTAAAATGAGATGTTGTGACAGTTTAAGATTTATCTCTTTTATTTAATTTGAAAAATTAAATTTAAAAGCAGTTTTTTTCAAACTAGTTTTTGAGCTCGTTTAAACGATTTTTTAGGTCCGATTTTGAGAGGTTTTCAACCTATATACTTCCCCTGTTCGAACCCCCCCCCCCCCCCCCCCCCCCCCCCCCCCCCGAACACCTTATTTCCCTTCCTTTTTCCCTCCAAAACCCACGCTCAAACAGAGCCCATATGTAATACCCATCCCTTAGAAGAACCCGTTGACCGACCATAGTTGACTTGTGTGACCTTAATCGTCAAGACGAAGTCGTGGTATAACATTGGACTCGACCTAGTGAGTGAGACTCGGTCGAGTTTGGTGCACTCGACCGAGTGCATGGGGACTCAGTCGAGTACGAAGGCACTTGACCGAGTGCACCGGTGACAGCATATTAAAATGTTACGCATAAGTCACGGTTCCCGAATCGTTTTCTTATTTATTTTATTTTCCCTTTTCATTCCCACAACCCTAGATCGACACATCTCTCCCTACTACTCATCCCTCACCTTGCTAGCATCTACCTAGGAGACTATCACG
>VHZZ01006171.1:27272-41200 GCA_009801015.1 Silene noctiflora
ATCCATTCGGGGATGGTGAGCAGTTATTGAGCAGGTATGAGATGGATGCGCATGGGATAGCTGGGTTGTGTCACCACGAGATGTCTAGAATTCTTTCGTTGTGTCTTGAACATTTTATTACTTTTAGTTGGTTTGCCGTTTGGAACTATTTGGTTTTATAATCAGTTAAACTTATTTATCTAAAGTACCTTTACTTATGGTCTATTTGATATACAATGCCTTGGGTAACCGAGATGGTAGCACTTCTATGCCTAGGGTAGCCTTGGTAAGGCACCTTGGTGTATGGGGGTGTTACAGAAATTGTCGGGCTGTTTTGATGGATTTTGGCTTGCTAACTTAGCCACTTGGATATCCAGAATCTTTTTGTGAGCCATGAGTTCAGAGATTAAGGCTGCTTGTTTCTATTGTGTCGTAAGGCTCTGTTGCAACATAGCCTTCATCTCAGCTACATTGTTGCTGGGAGCCTGTGGAGGAGGTTGTATTGGCTGGAATTGTTGAGGCAGCCTTTGATATTAACCCGACTTATTACCCCTATTCTGAGGCACAACATACGTGTTCTGCTGCGGGTTTGAAGTAGAAGCATTCTGGCTTCTTTCACGGAAGAAGCCGGAATAAGGAGTACCTTGCCTAAATGACTGAAAGTCATGTACTTGCTCAATTGTGCTCCTACATCTCGAAGCAATATGACCGTCTATTCCACATATTTTACAAGGAACCTCTTGATGGACCATGGCATGAACCGTCTGCCGTTTACCCAAAGATTGGGATGTCTATAATTCAACTATTTGAGCCGTCAATGCCTCTAACTATGCCGCGACGGCACTGTCTGACCCTCCTCGTCTCGCACTACTCTTGGATTACCATACTCAACAGAGTGAGTATCCATCTCATCAATTAGCTTCCATGCAGTATAATCATTTGTGTAATTTTGAAATCTCCCATTTGCAGAGGCGTCTAATAGAGCACGGTGATCGTGATATAGTCCATTTAATTCATTAACAGAGAAAATATGTTGTTTAAGTCCATTATAAAATTGGTTACATAAGAACCAGATCTGAAAAACGTGATGGGGCACATAACGCACCAACCTCTTGAATCTAAACCAAACCTCGTTTAGGTCCTTAGTAGGGCCTTGCTTGAAACTTTTAACTTGGCTTCTAAGGGCATTCGTCTTCTTTAGGGAAAGAACCTTTTGTAAAAGGCAAGAGCCAAAGAATTCTAGTCTGTAACACCTTGGGCTTCCGTATCTAAGTCCCTCAACCATTCAACTGCACCATCTCGTAGTGAAAAGGGAAGAGAACCTTTTTCACTTAGTCTTAAGTTAAAGGAATGGAGCAACAATAAGTGACGAACTTTTCCATGTGTTTGGCGGGATCCTCATTAGCACTTCCCCCAAACGTATTCCTCTCTACTGGATTTATGTAGGATGGTTTGATTTCAAAGCTACCTTTGTCAGTAGTAGGTAACTTGAAACCTTTAGGGATGGAATATAGTGTAGGCTCGGAGTGACTGGCTAGAGTAGGAATTGTGATAGAAATAGCAGAAACTGGCTTGTCCTCTTGTAAGAACTGATCTTCTGCGAAATTAAACCGCTCGTAGTCTGTGTCAAGTGTACTCAAGCCTTCCACTTGACTGAATTATCTCTATAAGCTTCGTCTATATAGAAAGGTCCGTTCTGGTTCGGGATCAAAAGGTACAATCTCTAACCTGTTGGACTTGGACATACACGAAACTAACAAGAAAATATAAAACTGTCTCAAGGAACTAGAGCTCTCTGAGACAAAAAGACAAAAATAAACAAAAGAACACCGAAAATTGTTGCCTCCTCGGCAACGGCGCCAATTTTAACAAGGGTTTAGTCATATCACCTTAATAAAAGTAAACCTAAATTATACTAATAAAATAGCTAGTGATAAGTTAAGGTCAAATCCACGAGGAGGCGGTGTAATCTATTTTCTAAGTCTAAGTTTGTCTTTAAAGTCACAAGTTTAGAGATTTGATTGTTTGACTAAACTAATTGCGAAATAAATAAAAGATGAAATCATTAATATAAAAGTCTAGGGATCAGGTTCACTAGGTAGTCATTCAGGGGTAAGGTTTAATTCATTGACAGAGCAAACTATGTTGTTTAAGGTCATATGATCGGTCGACTCAAATATTCCCTTTAGATCTAGAATATTATGCGATGTCTATAATTAAACTATCTCTATTCAATTGTCGTAACCTATACTAGTTTAAACCCGGTCGGTGAAAATCCTAGTTTGCAAGACTAATTAATTAATCATGGCCATTAAGTAATCAACTAGATTTAAGACAATAACTGAACAACAGAAAAGCAGTTTAACCATCAATTCATTAATTAAACCCCTTTCTAACAACCTAGATCTCTTTTCACCCCAATTTATAAAATTAGCTATGCATATTAACTAAACTACCAACAATAACAATGGTAGAAGACATAATTAAAAGCATAAAAACAATGAACAAAGCAATTTTAAATATGAAACTTGAATGATTAATAAATGAGGAAAGATTAATAGAGTACTGTATGTAAAGGCGTAGATCTGGAGAACAATCGTAATGAAAACTAAACAAAATTATTTTAATGAATTTTTGAGAGTTTCTAGGGTAAATAAAGCATAGTAAAAAGCGTAGGCGTCGAGTTGGTATTTCTAGCATAAAACAATTCTATTAAGGAAAGTACTCGCGAAAGTCGGACTCTAGGCAATACTCGATCGAGTTTTGGCATACCCGATCGAGTATGCCCTTCTCTGGTTCTTCAACTCTCGACATTTGAATATTGCTCAATTGCACGCAGATACTCGATCGATTATTGGCATACTCGATCATGTATGCACTTCTCTGCTTCTCCAACTCTCGACATTTGAATATTGCTCAATTGCACGCAGATACTCGATCGAGTATTGGTGAACTCGATCGAGTATCTCCTCTCCTTGCCACTTCTTCGTCTTATCTTCATTTTTCTTCCTCTAGATTTTCATGCCATGCTTCGTGTGTCCCTTTATGCCATTCCGCGGTGCTTCAATTCTGCATTAAACACCAAATAACGGCAGTAACAACATTCTATCATAATGGCATATAAAAGACATATTCTAGCACGAAATCTATACAAAAAGCGATTAAGGGGAGATATATAGATGTATATAAATGTGACTCATCAGCTGCAATGATATCAGTTGACAACAAAAGAAAAGGGCTCAAGGATGGAAAACAAAGAGGGATTTCAGATTGCCATTAACAAGATAAGTGAAGCCTTATGACGAACCTTTTGCTCAAAATTCTCAAAATCGATTGCAAAACTTGATAGCATCAGCATCCTATAGCCTTTTCTAGTCTTAAAAGAATATTTGAAACATTAAAAACAGATTTTTGGTTGAACACTAGAAAAATTCGAGTTCAATTTCTATAAGGTTTCGGCTCAAAATTTCAGTTTCTAGCATCAAAATCAAGAGCTAAAGCAAGTTCCATTGGTAATTATTATCTACAACGTGAATATAATCACAAACATAAAAAAAGTCAAAGCTTTCGACTTTTAATTGAGGATTTGCTATGAAATATAGGAAACTTAAAGAAATTAACATTACCTTGCAGATTTGAAAAGGAAAGAACGAGAGAAAGTGATTAAGGCAGAGTTGAAAGGCAAGAGCACAAGATCTTCAAGCTTTTGTTGTGAGAAAACAGTTTGGGAGTGTTTGTCAGAGAGTTGAAGCGGTATTGTGTCAAAATAAGAAAGGAGAAATTAGTTTATAAAAGTCAAAATAGAAATTGCGTGTTGGCCACTCGGTCGAGTACAAGGTGCTCGATCGAGTATCAAAATGTGCAGATTCAATCCATGTTCTGCCTATTTTATGAACTCGGTCGAGTATTCCTCGCACTCGGTCGAGTAAGCATGACTCGGACGAGTACGTTTTTTTACTCGGTCGAGTTTCCCCTAAAAGTTAAATAAAACGATTGTGTTATCAATAACAGGATTCCTACATATAATACGCCGTTCAGAGTCCGACGAGCGTCCCGAAAATCGTCACTAGTTAGCCTCTTGATGTGTGCATTTTCCATATACTTTTTATACTGTTTTGACACGCATTTCTTTGCTTATTTAGTGCCGACTAGCTACTATTTTCCCTCCGAACGGACTACTTTGGGTTATCTTGTATCTAATGCAGGTTTTGACTCAAGTGTGCGTAAACAAGCCGAAACCCGACCTCAAGAGTTCACTTTCATCCTTGGTAGAGTGGAGCTTAGAAGACGTCACCTTGGGAAGCGTGTGGACAAGCTTAGAAGACGTTTTTACTGCTGATGTCTGATGTTTCAGTCGATCGACTAACATTCTTAGTCGATCGACTGGTTTTCTAGTCTGTCTAGTCGATCGACTAACACTGTTGGTCGATTGACTGCCTTTAGTAACTAGGCGGGTTTTTGGATTTTTTTAAATCGGTCCATTAACTTTAAGCATCAATTTATCGTATCATTTAAGAAGAACGATTAATCAGTTTTAGGTTATCACTTACTTTTCTCTTTATTAATTCATCTTTATTTCTCTTTAAATTTGTCTTCCTAGTCTTAATATTTATTTCTTATTATTTGTTTCCTCATCGATTTGATTTTGGCATTCCAGTTGTATTAATTTATAATGTTTAATTCAATCGCTATAGTCATTATTTATTTAGAAAATTTCAATATGTGTAGCTAAATTTCTTATGCTAGGGTTTAGGGAAGCCACAGTTTTGTAATAAGATGTTGCTTGGTTTTTAGATCTGAGATAATTATTGTGTTAGAATTGTTAATCGCATCTTTTTATTGTAATTAATTGATTAAATGGATGTGATCAGTTAATTGTCCTGTTTAGCCTTGACCTAGATCCAAAGATTGGGATAGGTGAGAACTAGTTGCGAACAATAGAAAAGCCTAATTAGAGCGTAAGCTACATTAGATTTCTAGGGGAATATTAGACCGAAATGATCTGTTAAATACCCTTCTAACCGCTTTTTATACCGATCCTAGACCTATGCTTTTGAATGTTATTGACCGTGGTGAACTGAAAATCCTAGCTGCTTCTCTTATATTGTTTTTCAATCTGTTTGCTTTATTTTCTTACTTTTATTTCTTTGCCTTAGATTAGTTAAATAAAAACATCAAGCCCCCAAGATCAGTTACTCAGACAAACTTTAGTTGACCTTTAGAGCATCTTTGTCTCCCTGTGGATACGAGCCCGACTTCCCTAGCTATATTAGTTTAGGCCAGTTGGTTATTTTTGGTAGGTATACGATTAGCCTATCAAATTTTGGCACCGTTCTAGGGGAGACGGTGTATTTTTATTTGGTTGCTTTTAGTTTATCTTTTGTCTCAGGGAACCTCAGTTCCCTGATACCATTCTTATTCTTTTCCTTTAGTGTTTGTTTATGCCCAGGTCTTACATGTCCGAGCTCGTTACATACGACCCTGAACCAGAAAAGACTTTGCGAGCTAGGCGAAATTTCTTCAGGGAAATCCGTCAAGCAGAAGACTTGAGTACGCTTGACTCTGTTTAAGCTGATTATATTTCCGAGACATAGTCTTACGAAGAGGACACTCTTATCTCGGTTACCACTATGATCATCGCCGAGAACCCCACTCTAGCAAGCTATTTTGAACCTACCCTTGACTCCATTCCTAAGGGGTTCAAGCTTCCTACCACCGACGATGGTGCGTTCGAGATCCATCCTTCGTACATCAACCTGGTTGAACGGAGTATGTTTGGTGGCGGAGCTACTCAGGATCCTGCCAAGCATATGGAGAAGTTTATTACTTACTGTTGCTCTATTCCATTGACCGTGGGTGTCACACATGATCAAGTTAAACAGGTCATTTTTCCATTCTCTCTACGGGATGGGGCAACTGAGTGACTCTGTGACGTCGATATGGAAGCCCAAGGTATTACATATTGGAATTCATTGGCCCTCGCGTTTTATAAGAGGTACTTTTCCACCTGAGAAGACTAACGCATTACGAAGCCAGGTTACCAGTTTCAAGCAAAGCCCCACGGAGAAATTGAATGAAGCTTGGGTCCGTTATAAACCGTAATCCAATATGTTCCGCACCACGGTTTTGAGAAATGGTACTTGTGTAACAACTTCTACAATAGGTTATATGACGATCATCGGGCACTCCTAGATTCTTCTTGGAATGGGAGATTTCAGAATAACACCGATCACGATACCTCTTAAAAGTTAATTGGAGAGATTTCTACACATACAGCTGAGTATGGTAATCCTAGGGGGAGTACGATCGGTAATGGGTCGGATGGAGTTGTTGCGGCTCAATTAGAAGATTTTACTGCTTAGATTTCTCAGTTAAAGACCTCCCAATCTTTGGGAAATCAGCAAATGGTCCATGCCATGGTCGAACAGGAGATTGACAAGGCTAAAGTCGTATCACCTCAATCAAAATAAACCTAAAGTACTACTAACAATAGCTAGAGGTAAGTCAGGGTCGAATCCACGAGGAGACGGTGTATTCTATTTGATAAGTCTAAGTTTGGCTTAAAGGTAACAGTTTCTTGAAGATTTGATTGGTTTGACTAACTAAACTAATTGCAGGATAAATAAAGGACGAATTCAATAATATAAAAGAGTCTAGGGATCAAGTTCACTAGGTAGTTATACGGGGATGTGATTTAACAATTTAATAGGGAAAATCTTGTTGTTTAAGTCCATATGATTGGTCGATTCTAATATGTTCTTTAGATTCAAATTAACATGTGGTCGCTATCATTAAATAAATTCAATTCAGTTATCATAGCCTATACTAGTCTTAACCCGATCAGTGAAAATCCTAGTTTGCAAGACTTATCAATTAATCATGGCCATTAATTAATCAACTAGATTTAAGATAATAACTGAACAACAACATAAAAGCAGTTTAACTATTAATTCATTAATTAAACCCCTTTCTAACAACGTAGATCCCTTTTTACCCCAGATTAATAATTTAGCTACTCATATTAATTAAACTAACAACAATAACAATAATCATGGAGAACATAACTAAAAGCATAAAAGATGAACAAAGTAAATTAAAGATTGAATAACGTAATTAAGGATTTTATTAAGGAAGTATGTAGATCTGAGCAATAATAAAAGTCTAACTAATCTAAGAGATTTCTAAGAGTTTTGATGTAAATAATACGTAAAATAAACATAACCCCCAATAGCCTACTAGTTTTTGTATTTATAGTAGTGGTTAACCTGAATTAGGAAAGTCCTTGCAGAAGAAGGATCTTGGCCCATTGAATACTCGATCGAGTATTGGCATACTCGATCAAGTATGCACCTCTCTGGACTATCACCTCTCGACATTTGATTTCTTCTTAATTGAATGCAGATACTCGATCGAGTATAGGTGAACTCGATCGAGTACTCACTCTTCTCATTTCTTCTTCGTGTCAATCCCTCTTCTCTTCCTCTAGGTTTTCGTGCCATTCCTCGTGTGTTCCTTTATGCCATTCCGCGGTGCTTTATTTCATTCCTTTGCTCCACAAATGCATCATTCCTGCATTAAACACCAAGTAGCGGCAGTAACAACATTCCAATATAAATGGTATATAAAAGACATATTCTAGCACGAAATATATACAAAAAGCGATTAAGGGGAAGCATATTAATGTATATAAAAGTGACTCATCAGAGATACCTTGTGAACGGTGTGGTGTCGCGGGACACAATGCAGCTGAATGTATGAGTGGCATGGAGCAAGTTCATGCCTTTCAATTTTTCAAACAAGGTACACCGCACTCTAATTTTTATAATGAGAGGACTAGGGAGCATCCGAACTTCATTTGCCAAAGCCAGAATGTCCTAAATCCTACTCGTGCACCGCGACAATCACATGGTAGCTCTTATGTGAGTCCCTAGAATCGCAATTCTCAGCAAGGAAATTATCAGAGGCCAAATCAGGGAGGCCAGCAGCTTAACAATCAACAACATTTTCCACCTCCTCAACCGATCCCGAATAATGACATGGCAGATATAAAAGCTATGTTGTAGCAGTATGTGGCAGCATCACAGAAGCAAGAAGCTTATCACACAGTTGATGGCTCACAACAAAATATTGGAGAATCAGATTGCCCAGTTATCGAGCCAAGGTTCAAGTAGGCAACCGGGTTCATTGTCATCTCAGCCCACAAAGTCGTATGATACAGCCAATGCAATCCATTTGCTAAGTGTTCTCACTTATAATGGACCAGAAATGCCCGAAGTTGTTGCTAAAAATGTCGCTGAAAAGACGAAAGAGCCTGCTGAGGAAAATGACGCTATGCCAATTTCTGTAATGCCTGAAACTAGTCGATCAACCGTTACTGTTGATCGACCGACTGGTCCTGAAGTTGTGAATATTGACAAAGCTAAAAATAGTCGATCGACCGTTAATGTTGGCCGATCGACTGAAGGTGTTTGTCGATCAACTATTCCTGTTAGTTGATCGACTGTTAATAAGGTGTTCATCTTTGATCAAGGGAAGAAGAAAGCTGCAGAGCCGCAAATTGTTATCAAGGTTCCTTTTCTAGGGTGCCTAAAGAACACTAAAGTCGGGCAGCAGTTCGGTAAGTTTATGAAGGTCGTAAAAAATCTTCAGGTAACCGTTCCCTTTACCGAACTAATTACTCAGGTACCTTTTTATGCTAAGTTTATGAAAGACATACTAGCACGTAAGCGGAGTTTTAATGAGATAGAGACTATTCCTTTTATTGAAGAGTGTAGCGCAGTCTTACAAAGCAAGTCTCCACCCAAACTGAAGGACCCAGGTAGTTTTTCCATTCCCTGTACTATAGGCACCCATGTAATTGATAAGGCTTTGTGTGATTTGGGTGCTAGTGTCAGTGTTATGCCCTTTTTAGTTTGCAAGAAACTGAACATAGGGCCTCTTAAAGTAACTAATGTGAATATTCATATGGCTGACCGTTCAGTCAAACGTCCCCTAGGTGTCTTAGAGGATGTCCCAGCTAAGATAGGTAAATTTTTTATACCTGTTGACTTCATTGTTTTAGATATGGCCGAGGATACCCAGTTCCCCATTATTCTAGGTAGGCTAGTTTTACATACAACGTGGAATATCATTGATCTCAAGCATGTATGCTTGACACTTAAGGTATCGGATGATTAAGTGACCTTCAATATAGCTAGTACACTTGCACGACCTATGATAGAGGACACTTGTTGCCATTGACGAGTTAGTTTATGATGTTTGGTCGGGTCCCTTACTAAGGGACCTATATATTAGAGGCTTTGAATGTTCTAGATTCTTGTGCAGATAACCCTGAGAACAATGATGCTGTGTTGGGTGTGCCGGAAGCTGCATTGGATGGGCGTGATCTCACTACTGCTGAGGGAGAACACTTAAAAAGATTGGTAAACACCTCTTATGTTGTTGCGGTAAAGGTACCTGAATTAAAAACACTCCCTTCCCATCTTAAGTATATTATCCTAGATGAGACTGGGCAATACCCAGTCATTGTTAGTGCCAAATTGGAGGATAACCAACTTTCGGCTTTTTTAGTCTTAAAAACGAATAAAAAAGCTTTGGGTTATTGTCTTGGCGATCTAAAGGGAATCAGTCCTGATGTGTGTATGCATAGAATTGAATTAGAGCCGGATGCTAAACCTTGTCGTCAGGGTCAACATAGGTTGAACCAAAACATGCAGGAGGTCGTGAAGAAAGAGGTAATGAAATTGCTTGATGTTGGTATTATTTATTCGGTTAGTAATTTCAAATGGGTCAGTCCTGTTCAGATTGTCCCAAATAAAAGAGGGACTACTGTGGTCCAAAATGAGAAAAATGAATTAATACCGACTAGAGTAGCAACTGGGTGACTAATGTGTATCGATTATAGACAACTAAATGCCGCCACTGAAAAAGATCATTTTCCTCTCCCCTTTATTGATCAGATGTTAGAACGGTTGGCTTCTAAAAAAATTTATGTTATTTAGATGGATATTCGGGTTTATTTCAGATCCCAATCCATCCTAATGATGAGGAAAAGACTAATTTTACTTGTCCCCATGGTGTCTTTTCTTATCGCAGGATGTCATTCGGTTTATGCAATGCCCCAGCCACCTGCCAAAGGTGTATGATGGGGATCTTTTTAGAGTATATAGAGTCTATTATGGAGGGTTTTCATGGATGATTTCAGTGTCAATGGTAATGATTTTTAGGACTGTTTGACAAACCTCGATAAGATTTGCAGAGATGCATGGTGGTCAACCTTGTTCTAAACTGGCAGAAATGCCATTTTATGGTCAACGAGGGAGTTGTCCTAGGGCATATTGTTTCCAACAAGGGCATCCAGGTAGATAAAGCAAAGGTGCAAATGGTTGAGCAATTGCCTCCTCCCATGAATGTTAACGGAGTGAGGAGTTTCCTTGGTCACGCCGGTTTCTATCGGCGATTTATCTAGGATTTTTCAAAAATCACTAAACCACTTACGCAGTTGTTGTTAAAGGATGCCCCATTTGAATTTACTGATGATTGTCTTGCTGCTTTTAACAGGTTAAAGCAGGCTTTGATCACAGCACCGATCATTCAAGCTCTAGAGTGGAAACTACCTTTCAAGATCATGTACGACGCCAGTGACTATGCAATTGGCGCGGTGTTGGGTCAAAGAAAGGACAAAGCTTTGAGTGTCATATACTATGCGAGCCGAACTCTGAATGAGACTCGAGTGAAATATGCTACTACGGAGAAGGAGTTTGTGACACCCCGCTATTCAAGACACTAAATTATAACGTAAAAGCGAATAAAAACAGCGGAAATACGAGGTTTTAAAAACTTTTGCGAGTTCAAATCGAAGCGTCATCATAACTAAAGCGTAAAGTAAGGGCAATAGATAAGTTATACAATACGACAAAGTAAAAAGAGTGTTGGGGAATATATATCCCTCGAATAACAACATAATTAAGGTAAGTCTACTAATCGGAGACTAAGGCCTAGGTGTAAAAGACTGCTCGCTAGCCACCGTCTCGCCCCAAACAATCACCAACTAGTACCTGTCATTCATGAAAACATGAATGCCACAGTCAGTGGGGAGTAACTCAAGGTCCTCCCAGCCACAATACGATGAAATTAATATAGACAATAATAATAAACATCATAAAGGCATAAGAGATATTAAACATAAGTATTAATCATATAAGTAAACATAAATCATGAGTAAAGGATGATAACATGATAGAAACATGATAGTAACATGATATTAAGACTAACATTGACAGTAACCATAGCATTGACATTACATAAACATAAACATGACAATCGTAGAACAMAACATCCGARGAACTGACTATCTAACTACACAACGCCATACAAGACCCTATACACTTAGACAGTAACGCAACCCTTGGTWGGATGACTAGCTAGGTACATCCCAGCCTAAGGCCTGGATCCAGACTCCCGGAAGGTAATCCTTTCGATTCGACATGCGGTATCAATTCCGCATCCAATACTCGATCTATAAGCACACGGACCAAGTACCCCACTCGCCAGTACCGCACGAGTGTGGCGGAAGATCTAAGGTAGTAGTCAAGTATAGAGGTAGGTCGATATCAACATCACACGGACACGGTTCAACTAATAAAGGCACATGATAGCTTAGGAATGAATGATATGTAACATATTATGAATGCATATGAAATCAATTCAAAGTTCATATTGAAGTGTAAACAATTCATAAACATGTGTTGAAACGTAAACAAATCCTTAACTTAATTCATATTCATCATACAACGAGCAAAAGGAAGTGAATAAGGGAAACAGGGGCTCCTGGCCGGTCTGGGGGACCGGCTGCCAGCCTACCGGCTGAGCCAACAGGTTCAAAATCATATTTCCAGAAAGTCATACATAGGCTCCCAGCCGGTCAGTGGACCGGCAGCCTGTCCACCGGCTGGGATAACATTTATAAACAAAATTGGCAAATTGAGGTAGAGAACTCCCAGCCGGTCAGTGGACCGGCAGCCGGTCCACCGGCTGGGAACACAACAAAACATCAAAACTTCAAATTTGAGGGAGATATTTCCAGGAAGTCCCCAGCCGGTTGGCAAACCGGCAGCCGGTCCACCGGCTGGGTGTACCTGGTACTTCGAAATTTTCACAAAATAGGCAGAAGGTTCCCAGCCGGTCCCTGGACCGGCAGCCGGTCCACCGGCTGGGACAAACCCAACACACAAAATGCACATAATTAGGCATAAAGTCCCCAGCCGGTTGGCAGACCGGCAGCCGGTCCACCGGCTGGGAACACCTGATGACGAATTTCTGAAATTTCACAAGTGATATGTTTTTCCGGCTTATTTTCCAGCATGTAAATGGCAAGATGGACATGTAAACACGTATTTTCCAGCATCCATAGCAACCCAGCATTTGACATGTGAATTTAACCAAATAATTCAACATTTAAGGCATGAAATACATACAATTTCATTAAAACATATGAATGAGTAACAATCTAACATTTCCAGCATGAAACTCAACCATTCTAACAATACTCATGCTTCATTATTCAACAAAACTAGAATTTAAACATGAAAATCAACTAATGAACCAAACTAAGCCATTCCATCATGAAATTTCACATATTAACTCAAATAAACACACAAAATCTCATGTATCGCCGATGAGCCTATCAAATTTACCTTGAGCTTCCTATTCTTCCTGAAATTCATCTACCACGTAAGAGTCGGCCTCGGGATCGTCTAATCCTTCCCCTAAAAATAGAATAAAGTATGTTAGATAGAAAACTCTCCATAAATGGAGGACAAGGGAATTCAAAAATGGGGATGAAGGAAGAAAAACTAGGACTTTCATACTTACTTAGAAGGAGAATGAGAAAAGGAAGAGTTTGGCTTGAAAATCAATGAAAACGAGTAAGAAATGAAGGAGTTATGCTCGTCTTAAGGTTTGAATGAAAGTGGTAACAATGGTGTGTTTGTATAAGGTGAAGCTGCTGAGAATTATGGGGTTGAAGAAGGGTTTTATGAAGAAAGTTGGTGGAAGGGATGCTTATATGGGGCTTAAGTGATTTTTAGGCCCAATTAGACTTAGTGAGTCGGAATTCGCTTATTTAACGTCTAAATACTACTATACATTTAAGACGGACTTAAGTAGTAATAATATAATTAATATACTATAAGATCTTATATTTTACGAAAATAATATGTAAAATCATTTTTACCGTAATTAATTATTAAAATAATTTGAAATTTGAATTAATTATTCTCGGGTGTTACAATCACCCCACCTTTTAAAAGTTTCGCCCTCGAAACTTGAAGGAAAATTTGTAGGAAAATTTGAAATATGAATTAATTTAGGATTATAACGAAATTATAATATATGAAAACTAGTCATAAACGAAAGGCAAACAAAAGGTAAAGAAATCAGAAATAACCTTTTGTCCCAGCAATTTGGCCTAAGAACAAATATCAAAATAGATATTCTCCTAATCGTTGCACCCAGTTTGTCTCGAAATTATGCCTCAAGTCTTGCTAGAGAGAGATCCCCAAAAATTACAGCTAATTTTAGGTTTTTGTGATGTTTTGTGTTTGAGTCAGGATGGAATAATAAGAAGCAGTAGTTTTTCTCCAACCTCTATTTCGGTCCTTATATAAGAAAATAGGGAAGATATTTTTATTTCTTTCCTTTCCTAATCTCGGTCAAAACCCGAAACAAAAAGAAAATAAATATCTTTTTCTTCCTTTCCTATTTCAGGTCAAATACCGAAAACAATAAGAAAAGTAAACTTCCTTATTTCGGTTAAAAACAACCGAAATAATACTTCTTTTATTCGGTATTTCCACCGAAATTATGGAGTATATTATCCTTATTTTCGTTGGTTATTATCCTGTATAAAATGCGTATTTTATCCGTATAAATACATTAATTATAAATAT
>VHZZ01006172.1:8893-27380 GCA_009801015.1 Silene noctiflora
GTTTTGACCTGAAACAAGTACGAAACATACCAAAGCGTAGTATATATCAAAACATAATAAATGTATGCACAACTAGCCAAAAACCATGACAAGGGGAGTCAAAGTAAGCCTAAATATGCTACTAAAAAGATGTAATATAAGCACTTAACATCTAGTCATAATTAACGATTTGAGGAAAAAAAATTTGCCGACAGACATTATATAGGGTTTTTTTAATGAAAATCTCAAATCAACCATATCTTCGATCTTAAATTTCCGAATGACCATTTTCGTTTTATCAACTTATAGATCTCGAAAAGTTAATCAATTTGAAAAAAAAAAAAATTAATCAATTCCGATTTATGCTCTATAATTTATGCTCAATTGAAAATTATAAAAACGATAAAAAGGTTATATTATGCTTGTAAATCATATTTCAGGGATATCATGTGCACAAACTTAAAAAGTTGGATACCACGCGAAAAATGGCAAAGTTCGAGGGTATCACGTGAATTTTCCGTTATATTTATTGGATGTAAATAAAATAAGGATACAAACATCTCTCTATAGCTAACTAGAATGACTCCTAAATGGAATAAGGAAATAATCTTCCTTAACCAACTTTCCTATTCTAATCGTGTGAACACGATTCCTAAGACAACTCAAATTACCTTATTCTTACCTTACCTTAAATTAGGAAACTATACTTTAACTGTTTTTAGAAGACTATAATTCTATCTCAACTAGGAAAATAAATAACTCCTATTACATTAAGGAAATAATAAAACTAATTCAATTAGAATATGACTTCTTTTAGGAAAAAAGTCTCGACATCACTGCCTTGGACGCCAAGTAATCATCAAAACAATACTGGAGCATTTTGGACAGTTTAGGAGTGTGTTCATTTAGCCTCATTTTGACTGAATTTCCTTAAAATACATCGTTATCACTCATTGCTCCTGCATCACTTAAGCTCTCATTTACCGAGTATGATAATTAACCATGAGTTCATATATCAATTTCGCATGATAAATTGTTGCAAATCATTTTGTATTAATTGGCACCCTTACCATGGGCGAAAAAAAAATAAAAAAACTTAAAATGGTTTTTTCTTATACGGAAAAATATAGTGTAAGTGAACAATAATGATGGAATGATTTTGTACGTGAAACATTTCTCTCTTTTGACGGGGATGAAAGCCCTCTATCTCATTTTGTGTCTTAGCTCATGTTTCATTATTTTCCTTATAATTTATAATCACTGCTTTGATATAAATTATTACCACTTTTAATTTTTATTGAAAAATGATGTCACTCGCCGAGAGTGGAGGTTCCCGTGGAAAAAAAGACTGCGAGATTTAAGGTAATGGGGAATAAAATGCGACATAAAAATGGATATTAATCATGTTGGGTAAATATATTAAGAACATTATAAATGAGATACAAGACGAGACATGAAAATGAGACAGAGAATCCATTTCTTGAGATACATATTTACATAAAACAAGCTTTTTGTTAGTCTCTTGGCATTCTCTTTTTGTTCCATTTATCTATTTAACCCGTTACTCTTTTTGTCCCAATTATTTTATTTATCTTTGATTAAAATATTTTTGAAACGAATAAAAAAAATTAAAACAGACAAATAAATAAGAGACAAAACGAGTGTAAACTAAAGACGAATATATTCATATTAAACAATAGGGTTTTTTGTCAGAAGTATTTAACATTAAGGTCACTTTGCACGCAGATACCTAACATTATTTTTTTTCCCCAAAAGTACCTAAAGTTTATATGTGATTTGTTAACATGTACTGTAACACCCACGAAATTCCCGTTTTAGAATTTATAATTTAACTAACTATTTTATTATTTTATTTATATTTTAAACCCATTTTTTATAAAATTATTGTTCTACATGTATAATAATAATAATGTTAATAATAATAACCGTCTTAGCTGTGTAGTAGAATTTGAGACGTGTTTTTAGTGAAATCCAACTCAATTTGAGTTGTTGGGCCTTATATGACTTATGTGCCTTTTCTCTATCTCTCTTCTCTTCGTAAGGCATGTGAAGTAAACCCTAACATCTTCACCCTCCTTAAAATTTCAGCAACTCTTCTCCTTGAACATCCACCATTGTTACACATTTTCTTACCAATCTTAAAACTCTCATAACTTGCTCATTTCTCAACCAAATCGACTCATTTTCGTGTCATTCTTCTCCTTGTCTCGCCCTTCTTCTTTCTATGTAAGAAAGACACCATCTTTCTTTAGATTTATACAAATCCATCTTTCTAGGGTTAGAGCTTTTCACTCAATTCCTTGGGGTTTTCATTGGAGAACGGGTAAGCTTGGAGAACTCGGGTATGGCTATTTGACGATTTGGAGTGCTATAAGGTAACGGTGATGGTTTACTCGATATCATGTCAAATTATGTGTTTTTAATGTGAAAGTTTTAGTCTTTATGTGATTAAAGTTGATAACTTTACATGTTGTTATGTTTCTTGGTTGTTTGTTCAATGAATGATTCTATTTGTGTTTGTTGAGTAATTTTTAGTATGAAATCGCATCTCATGTTATGAATAGAATGGATAAGTCTCATATGTGGAAGTTAAGGATGAATTGTGGTTTGTATCATGTTATTGTATTCTCATATGTCATGAAATTGTTGAAGGAAAGTGTTTGTTTGGGAATAATTGAGAAAAAGCTAGTAACTTGGATATGTAAACAATTGGCTTGGAACAATTGGATAAAGATTGGTTGTTACAATATGTAAACTATTGATTTTCGTCTCAAGTATATCTCTGATCTCGAGTATACATGTGAAATTATGTGTTAATTACATGTTCATAGTCGTTGGTATGCATTTATGTCGAAGTATGGAGGACTCTTGCGAGTTGTAGGACTCTTGCGAGTTGTGTGGGACTCTTGCGAGTTGTGTGGGACTCTTGTGAGTTGTAGGACTCTTGCTAGTTGTGCAGGACTCGCGCGAGTTGGTGCGCAGTTGGCCTATTTGAGCTCGGATTATAAAATGGACGTCATTTCCTCATCCGAACTCCTATTGGAGTGATTCAAAAACCTAGACCACTTGTTTTTGATGTTGTTCCATCTAGCATAGGTTCAGGGCCAAATAAGCAATTCTTAATTTGGTTTGTTTACGTTTCATCTCGTGTTTTACATAAATGCAACTTGTTCATTATCACTTGTTTATACTTTATCCAAATGACTTGTAAATGTGAAATGGGATGTTCACTCATGTTAGAAAGGTATGAAATGACACTATGTACTTCATATGTGAGTCCCCTTTGGTTTGTTTATGTTTCACCTTGTGTTTCGTATTACTTGACTCATTTATTATCATTTGATTGTGATATGCCTAAGTAACATGAAAGTATGAAGTATAATGTTTATCATGTTATAAGAGTATGAAATGATGTTGTTAAATTCATATATGAGTCCTTACTTATTTATTATCGGTTCTTTATCGATTTTGAAATACAAAATGTTTATCTTGGATAAGTACTTGAGTTGAGTCGTTCTCTTAGCTTATGGGAATGTCATTATGCCTTGTTACTGCTTGACTATCTTTACGCCTTACTTGTGTTATACTGGCAAGTACGGGTTTAGCCCACTTGTGTTGTGCTGGCAAGTGTGTCTTATCTCATGCCACTTCCGCCTCTTTCGTGTTGTGCTGGCGAATTGGGGTACTCGACTTCCGTGTCTGTCGATCGAGTCTTAGGTGTGGGCTGTGCTATCGCATGTCAAATCGGGAAATATACACCCCGAGAGTTTGGCCAAATTTAGACTAGGACGTACCTAGCTAGTCGTTCTACCGGAAGGATTTGTGTCTGGAGAAATAAAAGTCATGCTTGGTTATGGTTATTGGCATATGTCATTTCATGTGAGAGTTACGTCTTGTGTTGGTTGGATTTGAGAGTCTTGGTCCTATCGGATACTAGAGGTGAGATGCAAGCCTTCTAGTTGCGATATAGTCGTCAGGATTGATGCTCTCATCCGTTCTTATGGTGAGATGCAAGCCATAACTAAGCATGTGACGTTAATAGCCACGTCCCGAGCAATGTATGTTAAAAGATTTTCAAAGTAATGGCTACGGTTTTCACTCACATGTATTATATTGTTGGCCTCTAGTTTATCTGTGTCACATAGTGTTCGTATTGACTTAAGGTTGTGTTATCATTTGATGGATTGATCAGATTATCTCATATGAATGCTCCATATGCCTTTCTACATGGTTGATTTCACATGCATTGAATACCATTCTTATGTTATAGTGCTTATGTCAATTGGTTATGTTTCATATGCCCTAATATGTTTTTGCTTATCTGTGTTTTGAAGTGATATGGCTTGAGTTACTCTCAACTGACTGTGACATTCATTTTAACGAATGAATAGGTTGCGGGTCGATGATTATTTGGGGATTACGACGAGTGAGCTAGCGAGCGTTGTTCATATAACGACTGACCTTTCGTTGTAGTTTAGTTTAGTAGTTGATATATAACTTTTGTTTAGTCAAGGGATCAGGATCCCTTGCATTTATCTAAGTTGTAATTTGTATAAAATATTTCTTAAGTTTAAGTTTTGTTTTACGTCTTGGTGACTCCGCGGTTTTCTATATTAAAGTTTTTAAAATATCGCATTTTTCGCTACAAAGTTTATGTTTATCTTCCGTAGAAATTCAGGGATGTCACATGTACTAATTAACGTTTTCCGTCAACAAAAGTTGACTTTTTTGTTAGACTTGACAGAAAAAAAAAATGTGATTTATTTTACTCCGTCCTTACCCCCCTTTCTTTAAGACTAATTAATCACATAATTTAACTTTTTTTTCCTCCTCTCCACCTATAAACCTTATATATCAACTCTTATCACTAGATTTAAATTATATGATTAATCAATCTTAAAAAAAGAGATTAAGGAGGGATTAAAATAAATCACATTTTCCCGTCAAGTCAAACCCCAAAATAAACTTTTTTTTACGGGGAGCGTTAAGTGCTACTTGTTACCAAATGACATGCAAACTATAGGTACTTTTGGGTAAAAAAAATAATGTTAGGTACCTGCGGCCTGGCATACGAGTTAATCGGGTGGGACCAGTTAAGGCTGGATCATTTCGGTTTTCTCAATTTTTTGGGTTTGTTCGAGTCGGATCATTTCGGGTTACGGGTTTGTTTCAGATTTGTTGGTTTGGTGTGTTTCGGGTCAAGCGGATCGAATTATTTCGGATCAGGTCAATGATTAAGTGAAAAAAAGGCATTTCAAATTTGTTGTGATCCGTTAAAGTTATATTTTCTCAAGTCATTTTTAAATTAGGTGCTTTTATCTATCAATTTGATCTTTCCTTGTACAAAATACTCGTTTACAGAAACCAACGATCCTGCACTTTATTTTGTTGCGCATTAAGCAAGAGTAGAAAGAAATCAACATGTTTATCTTTTTTTTTTTTTTTTGCTGAGTATCTCTATGATTTCATACCTTGCTTGAACAATATCAATTTCAATAATATTAAGCAACATCGAACATATTTAAGATTTTATTTTCAGAGATAATTAATACTCCGTATACAACTTGCTTTATATATTCATACATTTCACAAAAGAAAACACATATAATGTCTAAAATACACAAACTCATCCTCTTTCTGTACCTTATTGATATAAGCATAATATCATTCATCTCTAGCAGCAATGGATTTTCGATGAGAATGATTCCAATAGACTCGCACCATTTACAAATTGTACCCGAAAAAGCCACCATTGATGAACGACTTCATTTTTTTAATAACATAACAATGTCACGTATACACAATCGTCGAAAGCATTCATCCCCCGATGGAATCAAGTCACCATTGTCTTTGGTTCAGGCCTCTGTGTACGTAACTCAACTCCATTTGGGTGAAGGTGATACAGCTTACTCTCCTTATGTAATGCTAGACACCGGTGCTGAATTAACATGGGTTCAATGTGAAGGTTGCAATCCTTGCTTTAAGTTAGACAAAAAATTTGCGTATAAGAAGTCCACTTCCTTTAGACGAGTCAGCCTTAATGATGAGTTGTGTTCTCCACGAAAATCTTATGGTGGATCATGTGGATTTTCTCTTCTTTACGGAGACATAGCACCGTTACCAGAAGCCACGGGCCTTCTTGGTAGAGAAACCTTTCATTTTAAGAACTCTAGGACAAACAATATGGATACTTACCCAGGTTTGGCATTTGGATGTACACTCAGGAGCAAAAACCTTAGGTTTGGAGCAAGGCCAGACATGACCGGAAATGTTGTAGCCGGTGTATTTGGGCTTACTTCAAAGCCAAAATCGCTCTTAACCCAACTTGATGCTCAAACTCGCGGTAGATTTTTTTACTGTATACCACCAGCAATACACGTAACCTTAACAGAATCAACTATTTACTTCGGAGATGATGCCCAAATCACCGGTGATGCTACTCGACAAGTTCAAACCATTCCAATGCAAAGTGGTTTCCATTACTATTTGCCATTAACTGGAATTAGTGTTAATAATAAACGATTACCAATCGATCCATCTATCTTTGAATATGTTGGAGACGGTAAAAAGGGATTCCTCATCGACTCTGGATCAGCTTTTAGCGCGTTACAGAGAAGTGCATATAATCCTCTGCGACAGGCCATAGAAAAATTCTTTCTTGATGCCTATGGTTGGCTTCCTAGATCTTCCCGACAAGCATTAGCTTTTGATCTTTGTTACGCAATATACCCCGGTTATAATCAAAAACTATTTCCGAATGTAGTTCTTCATTTCTCGAGTAATGATCGGGTTGGAGAGATTAATATGGTATTGGGTAAGGAACAATTGTTTTCTGAAGTGGAAGATGATCATGGTAAAAAACAAGGGTTTTGTATGACGATAACAGTTGTTGATGACCCGAATCACTCCGTACTTGGTTCGTTTCAACAAGTTAATTTTGGGATTTTATACGATGTTTATAATAGTCGTTTGTCTTTCGTTCCTCAAAATTGCCTGGAAAACAGATCATAGGTTTATCTTAATTAGCTCTCATTTAGTTTCTAAATAAAAGTTACAAGTTTTATTGTTCTTTTTGTGTTAATAAAACATTCTTGTAAGTGAATAATTGTGGAATAATTTTATTTAGTATCAAACCAAAAATGGCAGTCTCGTAATTGCGTTATTAGGGCAATTGCAATAGTTATAGTTAACGTTTTTCCATTGAAACATAACTACATGAGAAACTTTTTATTTGTCCTTAATGATAAAAGTTTCATACTTTATTTGTGGATCCCTTTTTTCCCTCTTTTCATGAGATTAAACTGGTTTCTTACTATAGAAATCGGTTTTATATAAGGAGCTCCTTATTTTTTAGTTTAATGGTTAAGGAGCTCTTTATATATGGTATGAAACTTCTTAGGGGTGTTTGGTTGGGAGGTTTGGAATGAAATAGAATGGATTCTAGTCATTTTAGTGTTTGGTTGGAGTATTTTAGAATGGAGTTGTTGGATTCTATCTCTACCTCAACCCCTTGGAATCTCATAACCACTCCCTCCCCCATGGATTCAAACTTCATTCCTTTATACGGAGTATTTATTTCTCTAATCTTTATCCATAAAATACAAAAATACAAAATGTTAGACTACAAATAAGGAATTAAATGCAACAAATTAGGTAACAAATAATAAGTAGATAATTCTATCTTATGCATTCATTCATATTCTATAAATTACATAATTCACATAAATTGTTAAACAGAAACCTCCATAAACAAAAAGAAACATACAATGTCTAATATTAAAAATATACACACAATTATTATCTTTCGATACCTTATAATTATCGATGCTATATCGTCAATCTTTAGCATCAATGGATTAACGATGAGAATGATTCCAATAGACTCGCACCATTTACAAATCGTACCCGAAAAATTCACCATTTATGAACGACTCCAATTTTTTAACAACGTTACAATGTCACGTATATCCAATCGTCGAAACCGTTTATTCGTCGACGGAATCAAGTCGCCGTTCTCATTAATTCAGAACAATGTGTTCGTAACTCAACTTCATTTAAGTGACGGTGATACTACTTACTCTCCTTATGTAGCTCTAGACACCGGTTCTGAACTAACTTGGGTTCAGTGCGAAGGTTGCAATCCTTGTTTTGGGTTAGATGGTCAAAATTTCGCGTATAAAAAGTCAACTTCCTTTAGACGAGTTGGAGTTAATGATGAATTGTGTTCTCCACCGGATTTTACCTATGAAGGATCGTGTGGCATTTCTCTCCTTTATGGAGTCGCACCTGCGTTCGCAACTGTCGAGTGCCTCTTTGGTAGAGAAACGTTTCGGTTTAAGAACTCGAGGACAAACAATATGGATGCTTACCCAGGTTTAGCATTCGGATGTGCACTTGAGAGCAAAAACCTCAAATTTGGTTCAACTAACATGAATGTAAACGTTGTCGCCGGTATCTTTGGGCTTAGTGCGAAACCTAGATCGCTCTTAACCCAACTTGATGCTCAAACCCACGGTAGAATTTTTTACTGTATACCAACGGTTAAAGATTTTACCTTCAAAGAATCAACTATTTACTTCGGCGATGATGCCCAAATCAGTGGTGATGCTACTCGACAAGTTAAAACCATCGCGATGCAAAGTCGTATGCATTACTATTTGCCATTAACTGGAATTAGTGTTAATAAAAAACGACTGCCAATCGATCCTTCTGTCTTTAAATATGTAGAAGGAGATGAGACGAAGGGGTTTTTCATCGACTCTGGTACACCTTTTACCGTGTTAGTAAAAAGTGCATATAATCCTTTGCGACAAGCAATAGTCAGATTCTTTCGCGATGCCTATGGTTGGTTACCTAGATCTGCTAAACAAGCTTTTGATCTTTGTTACGCATCATATCCTCGTTATGATCAAAATCGATTTCCGGTTGTAGTTCTTCATTTCTTGAGTAATGACCAAGTTGGGGAGATTGATATGGTATTGAGCAAGGAACACTTGTTTGTTGAGATTGAAGACCTGTTTGGCGAAAAAGAAGGATTTTGTATGATGCTGGTACCTGTTGATGACCCTGATCAGTCGATACTTGGTTCGTTTCAACAAGTTAATTTTGGGATTTTATACGATGTTCATAATAGTCGTTTGTCTTTCGTTCCTCAAAATTGCTATGAAAACATATCATAGGTTTATGTTATGCTGTCATTAGTTTTAAACTAAGAAAGGTAAAGTCTGGTAGTTGCATTGTATGTTGCAGCAACATTCATGTGGATATAAAATAAATTTAGACATGATACGCTACTCGAATATGATGTAATATATAGAAAATCGTTCATCAATGTGACGAAGAAAACTAAAAGGGAACTCTGAGCCAAAGCAAAACCAACGATCAGGTGGCATGCATATTATTGTTTCTGCAAGAAAAGGGTGTGCATCAGGAATGTCTCCAGCATTCCATTAACGCAGGTCGGAAACAAATTAGAATTCCTGTGAGAAAAGGGTGTGCATCAGGAATGCCTTCAGCATTCTCTTTACGCTCAATTGTTTCGGCTTGTGTTTGGGGGATACAGTAGAGGAGTCTATATGCCGTCCCTTCTGATGATATGTGGACATGAGTCGAGTTGCATCAGGACTGTCTTAAACAGTTAAACATTCTCTCCAAGCTCTCAATCGGTTGTGAATGTTTTTACCACAACAATAGGTTGACATAACCATTCATACTCTTTACCCAAGTAGATGGAAGAAATACTTAGTACACCGTTACTAGTATAGAAATGTCGACAAAACATTCACATACAACAGCCTTACAGCAGCAAAAACTATGTAGAATACATCTAAGTACTATCAAACATATAGAAGGCGTCTTCAATAGGATCAAGTCCGATCAACTAGTAAAAAATAAATCACAGGAAAAGGACGGGGTCGAATAGCACGTACCTACATTTTGACCCGTGTCATGAGACCAAAGGTAGTGACTTCTTATTCTTCCACACTTTTGTTGTGCATCGGATCAAGAACCACAGACCTGAATGCTTACTTAGTTACTGAAGGACAACAGGTTAAAGTAGATGACAATATACAGTGAAAGAGAGCCAAGAGCCAAAATGTGCTGCCAAAACAAAAGCGCGGATGCTTCCCTAACAGCATAGCCTCTCAAGCTAGCAATTGCACCAAGTAAGATGGCACTAGGAGTGGTGTATTGCAAGAAGAGCACAAATAGGTACATCTCATCACCCTCGACAGTGATGTTCATTTTATCAGCAAGTGCAACTATACCGATCCCGAAAATAGGAAGAACCAAGAGCCTTGCCACTATAATACCAATTGTAGTTCGATGTCCTAGAGCTGATTCATTAGGTCCCTCGGCAAGCATACCTCCGAGTATGAGCATCACGGCCGGGATTGTTGCCCCGGCCAAGATATCCAAACTGTCGGTCATGAATGACAAAGGGGCATCATATCCAAAGAAAAAAGCTTTTAGATGAGGTACAATCCCAACAAGTATGGCTAATAGTGAAGCAATGGTTGGAGGTTGGAGTATATGTTGAATTGGCGTTTGCTCGGCAACAACCCTAATTCTTCTAACGACCCTAGGAGCAGCAAAGCATGTAACTGAGAGAGGGCTATTGCCCCTTGTGATGGCCCCCTCTTTCGGGTCAAATTCTGGTAAGCTCGAGAGACTCGAGATGCTATTGAAAACCCTAGCTATGAAGGGTTTTTTCGAGTGTTCAGTCTCTTTATCCCCTATACCAGGCCACTCTGCATCCACTAAAAGTGGTGCACTAACATCATCAGGCTGTTCTACTACCTCAGTCTCAGTCTCCGTCTCTTCCTGAACAATCTCATAATACTCCAAAGGAGGCTCCATCATATGATAAACAAGAGTATAAACAAGAATGACAGCAACCCATTGGGCAAACGAGACATAAGCCACCCCTTTCCGAGGACAATCAGGCCCAAAAGGATTATCCGCACTATGACAGACAGAACTCACAATTGCAAGAGGCAAATTCCCGGTATTCCCAAACCCGGTCATGATAACTACAAATCTATTAAACTGTGGAGGCGGGCGACAAACAAGAACCACCACATACCCCAACAAACACCCAATTGCTGTACTAAGAACGACATTAACCGGAATAAACCACCATTGAATGAAATTCTCAAGAGTTATAGATTGACCCAAATGAGTAAAGATCAAGCATGGCAAGAACAAAGCAAAAACAAGCTTGCTAAGCAACTTAAATGTAGATCTTGGGATCATTTCGAACCGCGAAAGCATTAATCCAATCATGGTTAAGCTCAGTAATTTCAACAGAGGAATGATTGCACTTAGAACATCATCTCGTTCAGATTTCAACTTATTTTCATATAACAACCTCGTAATTACCTCTGCCATTACTTCCTGTTTATTAATTGATCAATCTGCACATCGAATGCCCAAAATTTTATCATGAACAGTAAGTCTCTCTTGAGACGGTTGTAAGCGTGAAACGCACCCAAAACACATATAAACACTTATTGGATATACGGGTTATTTTAAATCCGTTTCACGCTTACAACAACCGTATTAAACATAAATAATTTGACAGGAAAGGGTACAGCAATTAACGATTAACAGAAAGGGGATGTACCTGAGAAAAAGGGAGAGATTTGCACGTTGAAAAACAGATGTGCAGAGATTGGATAAGAAGATACAACCTTTGAATCAATGACTGTATGATTATTGATTAACAGTATAGTGAGTAAGAAAAAGAGATACGACCTGTGGAATCTATGATTAATAATTGGAATAATTTGGTTGTTAGAATGATTGTGATGTATGTGAACTTGTGAATATTCTAGTAGACCAGTTATACGGGCGGGTATTATAATGCTTGTTTGGTACCTACTACACTGGTTTGAGGCTGTTCATTGGGCCGGGCAGGGTCGGCGAGCTTCTTTCAGTCCGAGCCCAGCACACTAAGTATCGGGTCGGGCCAAGTCGGGTTGGATTTCTTTTGTTTTTTAGTGTTGGTATTGGACCGGGCTAAGGAAAAAGCAGCACTAGCACGACAGGAGGGGAGGACCGGGTCATGCCAGGCTAACCGGGCTAAAAAAAATTTGGCCCACGGGTGCGAGCTGCACCGCACTGTTGAATAGCCCTACCCTATATAAGAGTATATGCGGATATGCCTATATAAAAATACATTCAAAGAATTTTTTTTTTTTTTTTTTTTTTTGCACGAAAGTGACAATTTGCTCTCTTAAATTTCTTCAATGGTGAATTCAGATTTCTTGAGTTTTAATTGTAAGAATCAAACCGCTTAAACTTTAAGTAAAGGTGAAATTAAACTCCATTATTTGATTTCTCGTAAAATTCCACCAAAATTCATTTTATAATCTAATTAATCAAATATAAAATTTAACTTTTATAACCTTACAACTTTTATACAATGTATCACTGTAATAGAGAGTGTTTTTTGCAATTAAATAATTGCTAGACAATTTATTATGAATGTAAGAATAGTTTAAAAATTTTATTTTGTTTATTATAAATGAGTAGTGTAAAATTCTTCTTTAGATGAATAATTTATTTTATATAAATTAATAAAGTTGAAATTAATAATTTTTATGTGTTATTAATTGTATAATATTAATATAACATGAATTTTTGTTGAGATTTAAGTAAAAAAATAAAATCTTTTTGTTAAAGTTAAGGAGTTTGATTGTTACAATTAAAACTCAACGCACCATTGAACAAAGTTAAGGGGGTAAATTGTCACTCTCGAGATCATTCGTTTACCTTTACTTTTAGCACAAAGAGTCAAAGACCAATGGAAGATGAGGAGACTATTTGTGGTTGTAGTCAATGATGACAATTTGGACATAATCTCATTGAGTGATCAAATTACACATAAAAACCTTCTAAATATAAAAAAGATAAACAAATGAATAAAACACCCTAAATGAAATAAGTAAACGGGAAAGAGGGAGTACTTTTCATTTTAGTTACGATATTTGTTTGTTTTTCTTTTAACTCAAATAATGAAATTGGGACAGTAGAGGAATTATCAACCCCATAATTAACGTAGGAAGAGGATCATCATCATTTCTTTTTTTTTTTGTCAATTTCCTCTCACAAATATCATTATCATTATACTATATATTTCAATCTCAGTCATTAGTCATCAACCTTTTAATTCCAAAGTAATTTATAACAATACGAATGAGCCCGGAGTTAATATGAATTGTTAAGAAATAATAAAACTCCGTCTTTTTATAGGAAATGGTGTGATCCTTACTCATAATGAACCTAGCATGGTCTTTTGGACTAAAATCGTCTAAACTGATCTGAACTTAATTTAGTAGAGCTGAGCTGAATTGAACTGAACTAAAGTAATAGAGTTGAACTGAATTAAAATAAGTTGAATTTAAGTTCAAAAGAACACGGCCGTACTGTTTTAGAATATGATTGTCGTGAGTTCACATCTTACATTCTTAGGAGAGGTTTTGTTACTCAAAACTGAAGGAAGAAAAAAAGAATTCATTCAATCTAGCTTTGTAGTTACCAAAAGTAGAAGGTTAATGACTTAATGTCCGTTACGAGCGTAGCGCATCAAAGCAAAGTTTCCACTTATATCTTTATTCGTCTCTTAACTTTTAAGAATGTAGAGTACTTCGTATTAAATACTACCACATCACTCAATTCTTTTGGGACGATCGCACACGGATAGTATAAAGAATATCGATCATGGGATGCATAGCTTGAATTTTCCAAAACCGGAGGTTCTGTTCCAATATTTTGTTTATTGCTTTGTTTTTAACTTTTTTTTAAAAATATTTTAATCAAAAGTAAATAAGTAATCGAAATAAAGTTGTTTTTTACTTTGTGTTGTTGAACATCATTACGCCTTATTATATTCGCGATTTGCGTGAAAGTGATAATTAAGCCCCTTAAATTTGTTCAATTGTGAAATTAGGTCTCATAACTTTCATTCGGAGCAATTAAACCCCTTAAGTTTCACTAAAGGTGAAATTCAACCACATTTTTAAAATTTTCAGAAGAATTTTAATTAAAAACATTTTATATTAGTATTAAACAATTTATTAAATACTAGAAATTCCTAATTGCAACTTTACGAATTTCTACATAATTTATTAATCATGAAAAACACCTTTACATACATATTTAGTAAATTATTTAAAAATTTATATAGTATTCATACATATATAATAAATTGTCTATATACTATAAAATTAATAAAAAAAAAAACAATTCTCAATATTTAATATAAACATAAAAGTTCTAAAATTACAAAACAAAATATCTTATATTTGATAAATTGTATTAAAAGTGATTTTAATATATGAATTTGGTGAAAATTAAGAAATGGGGTTGAATTTCACTTTTGGTGAAACTTAGTAGGCTTGATTGCTCCAAATGAAACTTATGAGGCCTAATTTCACAATTGAACAAAGTTAAGAGGTTTAATTACCACTTTCGCAATCCCCTATCTACTAAAAGAATATGTAAACTCATGATTTGTCCCTCTAAAAAACATATTTTTAAATAAGGAAGTTAATCACAATTAAATATATCCTCTAAATAAGGAATTTATTTCATTAGTTTATAATTTTCATTAAAATATATATTTTCATCAAATTATATTGTTTTCACTAAACTTTAAACTATAATCTTTTAATTAAATATTAATAAAATTGACTATAAACAGTTAAATATTTTATTGATTTAACCTTGATCCATACTATGTATCAAACAAAAAATTGTAAATCACTAATTTTGTTTTCGCGGAAAAAAAATTGAGATAATTTATAAATTAAAATCATTAGTTATGGTATAAAAAAAATTTCTCTAGATTAACTTTCAACATAAAACTAATTTCTCTTAACGAATGTTCACCTTTTTTTCCTCAAAACAAAACATAATGACGAGAAATACTAACAATTATTGAGACACTATTATATAATTAATTTATTAAAATATAAAAAAACTTTATATACCGTGCATTTATCGACTGAATCTAAACTAGTTTTTATTAAATTATTAAAAACAGTTGACAAACATGGAATATATTCAAGAGCGTAGAGAAGCAGAAGCTTCAACGTACTCGGATTCTAAACTTTTGTCGAAAATCGAAGAATTCCATGAACCTGATAACACTACTTCTAATGTCAAGCTTTTGTTTCCATTTGTTGACGACTTTATCGACCGTGCCACACAGACCATTGGAGAGGGGCGATCTCTTTTTATTTTCACTTTTATTCTAATTCGGATAAGAGGCATTTTAAGTTCAAACAAACTTAATTTTTGTTGGCGTTAGGCCATAGTAACTTCTTTCAAAATGGGTTAAAAACAAAGAAATTATCAACCTGGGATTAGGTCGTTGAAACGAATTATCGGGATTTGGTCTACGTAAATTTGTTTCTTTCTTTATTGTTTGGTATATCTGATATTCTGATTTAATTATTGAATCGCACGACGACTTTGTACTCATATCACTGAATCAATGACTCATCGGCTGTAATAATGATTTGTAAACGAATTGAAGAGAAGAAGAAAAAAATGATTTTGGAGCAGAGTCGTTGAATGGCCCAGCACATTAAAAGTTGTTAAGCGATGCGGCGATTTTACGCCTTAATACGTTCGCGCAAAACCAATTCAATACGGAGTAGTTTACAAGATTGTCCCTTAAAAATTACTATATCAAACTCTATTTGGTTATCTCTTAAAAAATAGGAAGTTATTTATCAAACTTTATTGTCATCCCTACTTTTCAATGACTATATGTCTATATTAGATTATCAGCTAAACAAACGTAAATGAATTTACCAATCTTTGAATGCAAAATTGCGATGAGTGTTGACTCCTTTGTGTCTATTAGAATTACTTTTTAATGGTCCGAATTTACAAGCTCTTTTAAACTAATCAGGAGTGAAATCATATCAATTTTTATTTTAATTTTTATCGACAAAGATCTTACTACCTTTTCTTTTTTTTAAGTAAATCATCTGGTAACATTTACGGGAACTTTGTTATAGGATGCCTTATTGGAGGACGGAATTAAAACACTACATGCACTTCATGATCTCCAAGACGGTACTATGTTCCGAATATAATTGGAAGACTATTCTCTGAGGTCATTATCAACCAATAATTTGTTTCTAATCATTGCATTTACTAAAAAAAAATAACCATTGATATATGCATTTATTAATGATTAAGTCTCCGATCTAACGGTTTTACATATGAAAGAGACCTTTATGCCCCCTATTATGGAGAAGGATTGGTTAGTGAAAGTTATATTGACGGGGTTATTTAGGTCAACTAGCACTTGGTTTTACAATAATATTTGTGTACATCGGTTTTATTGTTGTTAATTAAAATAGAGTTAATTAGTAACTACCTCTCTGTTTCGGTCATTTGTTTATATTTGGTTTTGGCACAAAAATCAAAGGAAGAGAAGGGGTCAATTATTGGTTGAAACGTGGACTAAATTGAGTGTGTATGATCAAATTGTCTATCAAAGACATTCCCAAAATAGAAAAGTAAACAATTGACTAAGTGCTCGTTTGGTTCATGCAGGAGTTGAATTCCTGTGTTAATTTGCAATTCATAGGATTCTAATTCCTATATACAATTCCCATAAAATGAGAAAAACATGTTTGGTTACCTTTGAGGAGTTCGTTTTTCCCGTAAATTAAACTCCCGCGTTATGTTTGGTTAAACAACTTTTATTCACATGATTTTGATTAGTAAATACAAATATATCCTTATATAATCTGAATAACATCTTTTTTTAAGGGTAATTGGGTAAATTGGGTGGAGAAATGATGGAGGAGTTTCCAATTACCTAGGAGGGGCTAGTTAATTAAACTTCTACATCATGTAGGAGTTGGAAACTCCACAGGAGTTCAGAACTCCCCCATTTTAAAATTTTTGGGTAACCAAACGAGATGCAAAAAATGCAATTAATGGGATTTTGGAATTCATGGGATTTTTGTGGGTAAACAAACAAGCACTAAGACAAATAGAATAGGCAAACAAATGAACGGAACGGAGGGGGTTGTATTTATACACATTTTCTAAACTCTTTAACGTTTAGTAAATTTTTTATTGCCCAAACAATTTTACAAAACTATTCTCAGGTTTTGTTTACTTTTTAAGATTATTTGGGAGTGATAGTTTAATAATAAATACGGTTATAAATCTCGAATGTTTGAACCATTGCAGGTGAAGGGGAAATTATTAAAAACTACCATTCATATCAAATCGACAACATAAAACTCGTGAGGAGCATTATCAACCCAAATAAGGACTTGCCTCCGTTGTACCATGGTCTAACCAAAAGAAGGGTATGTGCTTGAACTGATTTGGACATAGTTTAGAAAAATTAATGCTCTCTATTTCGGTGATTTATTTATCTTTAATTTGGTGCAAGAAAACAAGAAAGAAGGAGGGGATTGTTTGTGGTTGTAGTTAATGAATCACAAGTGGACAATAGTTCAATTGAATGATCAAATTATTCATCAAAAATCTTCTTAATATAGAAAGATAAACAAATAACCGGTATAGAGATCGCTTATATGAGAACGAGCATTAAATTATTCATCAAAAAATTATTCGAGATCAAATTATTCATCAAAAATTATTTGAAATGAAACGTACATATTCTTGTATGGAGGCAATGGCATATAGTGGATTCGTAAATTCACAATGCTGGCAAAGTACATGGCTAGTACTCTACAATCCGGTATAAAGATCGTTTATATGGGAACGAGCGTTAAAGAAGACCGTTTTAGCGGGGTACAAGAAATTTTAATGACCGAACAATTGAGCCGTTGTTTACCTGAACGGAGCATAGCTGAAGAATGGGCTTTACTTGCAAGAGGGTCAAGAATCTTAGTCAATGGGCCAAGTCGAATTGACTTGACTGTCCTTGAGGATATAGAGCAATGGAAGGACAATGGTATCGAACCAGGTTTCGTAAATCAATTTGTTAGTCATTGTGATAGTGTTCGTCATTGTCTTGAGCTCTTTTTGCCTGCTACTGAAGATGTTATTGATCGTATTGTATGCCCTGATTGTCAGCGTAGCATGGAAACCTCCGTCTACTGTGTTGTATGAGGATGATTTTGATTGTTTTTCCTGTTACCGAAGATGTATAAGGAGCAAGGGCGAACTCAAAAATGAAATTTTAGGGTTGCGAATTTTCTTTATTTGTTTTTTTTTTTTTTTTTTTGACAGTGGTAAAGAAAGAGTTTTTATACAGACGGCATATGACTCATTTGGTCAAATGCACTTATTTTAGTAATACCATAAATTAAAACAACAAAGTAACTACATCGAGTAACATAAGTGTGTTGATGGTGAACGGACGGCTGAATACGTGAATCAATTTCAACATACACAACATTCTTGAAGTGACGATCACAGGTGATCAAAGGATCAAACAAATCTTTACTCATCTTAATCAACTGAGCTTCGGAGAAAT
>VHZZ01006172.1:27793-40743 GCA_009801015.1 Silene noctiflora
CAACACACACCGGATGTAAAGTTACGAACTTCCTTATTAACCCGTAATTACGTATGAAGTAGAACAACACAACTAAAGCTAGAAAGATAGAGCTAGGGAAAGTTTTTATTTGGGAGAACAGCAAATAAGGCGAACAAAAACCAAACATCAACAAGAAGCGGAAACCACCGCATCCGACCTGACCAACAACACTGCCCAAAACCCGAATCCACCTACCTGGCACATCTCGAAAGGGAAGACCCAACCACCATGACCACACACCAACCTAAAAAAGTGACAGACTCGACAAAACAATCTCTGACAATCACGACAATCCAGCAAGCACCAAGAAAACCAACAAAAAGACACCCATTTCACCAAGCGATTCCTCCCAGGACCACCGCCTTGCATGCAAAGACCAACCTACACTAACACAAGCAACACACATGCCAAAGGACCGACAGGTGGGGGAAATGGGGGGATCACCAATCGGTCCCAAACTGACCCAACGAACAATACTCAAAGACCATCACGACAGGACTAAGGACCGAAAGGTGGGGGAAGTGGGGGGATCACCAAACGGTCCCTAATCGACCCGAGACAAACA
The DNA here is from genome assembly GCA_009801015.1 of Silene noctiflora. Lineage (NCBI taxonomy): Eukaryota > Viridiplantae > Streptophyta > Magnoliopsida > Caryophyllales > Caryophyllaceae > Silene > Silene noctiflora. Next base: position 28,380 of record VHZZ01006172.1, read on the forward strand.
CAAAAGAAACAACCCACCACAAAAGGTGCAAAACCGACCCGAAACCAAAAAAGTCGGAAAAACCCGACAGAAAACTAGTGACTTACTAGGGGTGGGGGGGAAAAAGGGATCACCCCTGGGCTGCATGCAAGGTCTCCGGTGACAGGACAAGGAAACGGAGTGACGGGAACCCCAAGGCAGCAGCGACAACAACCAAACAGTCCGACGAACAACGGAAACCGAACTGAGAACCGCCAGAAAGACGAACGAAACAAAAGGGTGAGGTCAAAAAACGGGTCAAACGAGGAAGGAGATGTGAAAGATCGTCGGAGAAGGGCCATGGGATGGACCCATCGCCGACGATCTGGCAGGGGAAGAAGGGGGGAGTGTGTGAGCGGTGGAGGCGGCGGATCAAAGACCTAGGTTTTTTTTTGTGTTTTTAGAGAGAGAGGGGAGAGAGAGAGGCGTTATTGAGAAACAAAGCGTCTCCCTTGTGACGGGTCGGATCCGAAGACGGATAATGCCACTCACAAAACAAATAGGGGGACAAGGTGGGGGCACCCCCCACCTGCTTTCCTCTCTCCTCTATTTGGGCATTTTGTCTCACAAAATGGTACCCGTTTTCTCATTTGTGACGGATACCTTCCGTCACAAATGAGAATTTGCCATTGAGAAAATCCAGAGAGCTTACAAAGGTGTACACTTTTTATTTGGTTTTATACTTATGTATATCGAGAATCTTAACCATATTTATTTCACACTTAAAAACTCAAATTCTTTGTACCGCAAGTGAAGAGCTCTATATGCATGAAATTCAAGAGTCAACTAATTGTAGGGGTGAGCAAAACCGTATACCCGATACTGTTTTGAAAACCGTGTTGGATATACGGTTTTAAAAATCGCAAAAATCACTATACGGATCTGATACGGTTTAACCGTATATACGGTTTTCGGGTACCCAGAAAAACCGTGTATACGAAATCCGTATATACGGATACGGTTTGGTAACAAATGTCCAATTAAACATTTTAATTATTCAAGAGTTAATAATTACCAATAACATAACCGCCTCTATTGAAGGACTAATTATTATTTATTGATATAAGTTACTTAAAAAAATCATAAAAAAGAAGAGTGGCAGTTGAAGGAGGAACTTTGAATTTTTTAATTTTTTTTAGGGTTTTTGGTCAAACACGACCTTTAAAAAAAACAAAATTTCAAACACTACCTTTAAAAAAAAAAGTTTGTCAAACATAATCTTTAATAATTTTTTTTTGTCAAACAAGATTTTTTTTGCCGGATTCCAACAACTTTCTGACCACTTGCAATGAGGTCACTTTCAGTCTATATTTGAGATAGTAAATGAGGTTGGTTTGAGGTGTTATTGAACTCGTTGTAACGGTGGGACTACGTGCTTTTCAGGGGTTGTCAACACGGTGGGCGAAGGTGACCTTATGTGGGGTCGATTGGTGCGTAAACTAAGGCTGGTCAAAGAAAGGGCTCTAAGTCTGAGTTTACAGTGGGTGGTTGGAGGTTTTCGTGTGTCTTTTAATGCGGTTATGCTGTGTTGTTTGGTCTGAAATTTGGTATGTAGGTTGAGGGGAGTGCAAGTTATGTCGTATTTGTGTTGTTTGTGGTGGTCGTTGGTTGCAAGTGGTGGTTTGAGGGAAGTGAATTGACCCATGAAAAAATCCTACTTTGACTTACATCAACCCTCTGTGACTAGCCTTACTTTACACACCAATCTACCCCACATAAGGTCACCTTTGACCACCGTGTTAACAATCAATGGAAAGCCCGTACTCCCACATTTCCAACGAGTCCAAGAACACCTCAAACCGACCTCGTTTGCTATCTCAAACATCGACTGAAAGTCAGCTCATTGCAAGTGATCAAACTCTAGCAAAAATGCTGAATCCTACGGCCAAAAAGTCGTGTTTGACAAAAAAAATTATTAAAGGATGTGTTTGACAAATTTTTTTTTAAAGGTGGCGTTTGAAAATTTGCTTTTTTTAAAGATAGTGTTTGACAAAAAAAACTTTTTTTTATACAAAAACTTCGGTTTCATTTTTTTCCGACCCGGATACGATACGGTTTTTACGGATTTTCATATCGTATATACGGAAATCCGTATAACTCAAACCATATGCCGTATTGTATCCGTATTATAAAACCGTATCGTATATTTTTGCTCACCCCTAGCTAGTATGGTGTTTGCATTGCATAAGAGGTAAATAAATATTTTTAAAAAAATTATCAGTACTTTATTTTGGCCATTAGATTCGACATTTTGCATAAAATACTCTAATTTTTTTAACTGAAAAAAACTTTAAGAGATCATAATTCGTGTTTACGAGTCTAGAAAGTGCCAATTTTTTTTTCAAATCGATCAACTTTTCGAAAATTACGATTTGAAAATAACGTTTGTCGAGTTTGGAACCCGTGACCAAAAGATATGGACATATGGTCATTCAAAGTTTGTTCTGTTAAAAAAAATTTGACATACAAAAACTCCTAAAGACGGGATCCAAACACGATAAACTTTTTTTTTCCATTATAGTTTTCGGAGAGATAATCGATTTGAAAAAATCTTCACATTCTAAACTCGTAAACACGAATCATAGCCTTTAAAGTTTTCCGCCCTAAAAAATTAGGAATTTAATGCAAAAAATCAAACTTCAACAATCGTAACAATAAAAACTTGTCAACCATCCAACACCTAACCTATAATATCTGACCGTAGGATCATTAATGATAGGATTGATCAACACGTTGAAAACATAAAATCACACCAACCTTTACACCGCGAAACACTACATCCTTCTCCACTTCTCGCATCCACATGTCCTCTCTCTCTTTCCTCTCCAACCTAATCCAAAATCAATTTGAACAACAATCCTCCTAATTCGCCCCTTTCATTTAAATATCCGAATATTCCCCCAATTTCTCCTCCTTAAAAATTAGGGTTCTTCGCTTTTCTTCAACACACATTTCAAACTTTATTTACTCTACGCGTTAATTTCTAGAGAGAGAAACTCATCTTCGCTCCAGTATTTCTCCACCAAATCGTATGTTCTTAGAAGGTAATTATACTTATCGCCGAGATCTATTTTTTTTTTGCATTGATTAATGATTAATTACTAGTTTAATGCTGTTTTATTGTTGTAATTACTGCTTAATTAGTAAATAATCATTGTTTGATGTGAAATATTGTTAGGAGTCAACATAGACTTCTACAGAGCTCGTGAACCTCCGTCGCCTTCGTCACCGACTCCGAAACCGAAACCGTTTCTTTTTAATCATGAAGTTTCTCGAATACACCAGCCTGGACCGGTATTTTTCTTTTTACTTTTGATTTTTGATTGTTTATTTTTAGAAATTTTACTAAAAGTAGATATTTTGTTGCGTATACGGAAAATATATGTGTGAATTAGATCGGTTGCGTTGAATTAGAGCTTGTTTTGTTGAATATAATGCTCAAGGAGATTTAATTACATGTAGTTGTTTATGCTTAAATTCATGTTGCGCTCGTATTTATCGCGTTCGATTATATTACTTGGAGGTAATATAGGAGGCAACAGGCCTGTGAATAGTTGAATTAGAGTTTGTTTTGGTGATATAATGCGCTTGCGTATGCGGAAAATATGTGTGAATTAGATCGGTTGCGTTGAATTAGAGCTTGTTTTGTTGAATATAATGCTCAAGGAAATTTAATTACATGTAGTTGTTTATGATTAAATTCTTGTTGTACTCATATTTGTCTCGTTCAATTATGTTAATTGGAGGTAATATAGGAGCCTACGAGCACATTTTTTATTAATTCGCTTAATGAAGGCTTGTTGTTAGTTGGAGGTAGTTTAGGAGGCTAGGAGCACATTTCTTTTTATTAATTTGCTAGATGAAGGATTGTACAGGACAACGAGTCTGTGAATTAGATCGATTACGTTGAATTAAAGCTCATTTTGATAAATATAACGCGAAAGGAGATTTACTGACATGCTATTCTTTATACTTAAATTCATGTTGTCATTGTATTCGTCTCATTCGTGTTTGCTTATGTTAGCAGAAGTTAATATAGGAGCACAATTGTTTTTAATTGTTCTTATTAAGTTGCTAGATGAAGCTTTGTAGGCAACAAATCTGTGAACTAGATTGATTAAGTTGAATTAGAACTCGTTTATGCACGAGTAGATTAACTGACATGTTGTTTATGCTTAAATTCATGTTATACTCGTATTTGTCTCCTTAGTCGGAGGTTATATAGGAGGACAATTGGTTTTCTTCTTAACTTGCTAGATGAAGGTTTGTACTTGGCAACAACTTTGTGAATTAGATCTGTTACTTTGAATTAGAGCTCGTTTTGATGAATATAATGCTGTAGGAGATTTTGCTGACATGTTGATTATGCTTAAATTCATGTTAGTTGAAGGTGATATAGGAGTACATTTGTTATCTTGATTTGCTAGATGGAGGATTTAGGTTGTTGTCAACCTTTTGGAGCATGGAGATTTTGATGTACTTGTAGTGTTTTGCTCCGCTATATTGATATATTAATTAGCCCTTTTATATAATCTATGTTACACGGACTGGCTGCAAGTGCCGGTAGGGGTACTTAGACATGACTATTTTGTGACACGTTCTTTTGGAGTAAATTGAAGTGTTGGAGTGAAGTGTTGTGTTTGACATGCGACAACATTCAGTGTTTGAGTGTCAGAGTAACTGGATCATATAGACCAAATATCTGGGTCTTATAATTTAATAGAGTTGATACTTTTTATTTGATATGTATTATTTTGGCATTGTAGCATAAACGATTTCTTGAGTCATTTGAACCTCGGCGAGCGTACTATGAAGGGATGCTTGGAGGCATATTCATGTAAGCAGTGGCTCTTTGTTATACTGCTAAAATTAATTGTTGCGTAACGTTTATCACTTAGTTTTTTTAATGCCTCACCTTCATTTTTGTTAATCTATATGCTCATTCTCGCATTGTAGGCAAGCACACAGGGACAGACAAGAGGCTTTCAGTAAGCCTAGAAAATGAGGTAAGACTTACGCAACTGGTTGACTGAATTTCTATGTAGTGCATTTGTTCGTTTGCTGTAGTTGGGAATTATCTGGTGCCTTTGTTTAGGAGTATATTTGACCAAACTATCCCAGTTGGTTTCGTACTTCACAGTTGCTGTTTTGTGGCGTCTTTACTCTTTATTGACGCTTCTTCTGAAGTATTTCCTGGGATTCTTAAGAAATTTTCATTGGTTTTTTGTGTTCCTAGCTCCTTGATTATCTTGGAAGATCATCTGACACAGATTCTCCTGCACTGGCTGAACATTTGTGTAGCAGATCTAGGTATTGGTTGATGTCTTATATAGTCTATAAAAATTGAAGAACCTTTATAACTCCCCACTTACCCATTTCTTGAATTTTCAGCCGGAAAACCCTGATTTACCTGATCCTTACTTTGTACCAAATGTACCCAGATTATGACTTCAGGTAACATTTTCTTATGGTGCTTGCATGATTAAACATATGAGCTAGAGGATTATGGGTAATGTCATTGTCAGCTTTATGGGCGTCATGGCAACCCGCATATAATACTCTACTTTTTGCATTGGGAGTGATGTCAAGAGGTTTGACAGACAGTTCTGACGACTGCCGCTCTTAGAGGAGCTGAGAGTTCAAATCTCTCCATTTCCCATCATTAAATTTTCTCACAAGTGGTTGAAACATTCTATTACCTTTCTTATTTAAACACATATGTCCATCCTTTTAGTTGAATCTTCTTTTGTATGTTGTGATATTGCCATTTTCTTTGCTGCATAACAGTGCAGTGAACGCTCACCAGTTCTTCATAAGTGAAACTCGAGACAGCTTTGAGCAGATTTTTGATTCTTACATGAGTGAAGCATCAAAGGTACCTAACTACCAATTGACCTCCGGTTGTATACTCTTTCTATGTGCTTTAGTTTAATTTGATTTCACATTTGCTTTCGTTGTGTAAGATGCATTTTCTGTTTTGTTTGACACAACTATTTACTGGATATTTGATTATGTAGTTATGTACTTAAGTCACATGGAGTGACTTCTCCAATTATTAAATATCATAATCTCTCTTTTAAGGGCTATGCCTATTCTCTGTTTACCATCAGTTATCTGTACGTTGAAAAAGGACAATTCAAAAGTAACAATTGAAATAGAATACTTGGACGTGCTAGAATCTCACTTATGATTGTGTTAGTGGCTGATTTTCTGATATTGATTTTGACCCGTTCTGTTTCAGTTATGGGTAGAATCCTATGGAGGTAGTTCCCTTCTGGAAGACCTGTACAAAGCTCTTGATGAGGTAAACATGTTGAAATTTGGTGGCTATGTGCGGTTCTAGTTTTAAATGACCAGTTAATTTATATCTGGCAAGTGTTAATGCAGGTGGTGAAGCTTTCAGAATGTGAAATTTATAGCTACAATCCTGACTGTGATGCTGACCCGTTTCTACAAAGAGGAGCGATGTAAGACTGCAGATATAATATTATTCCTTCATCACCGTGTTTGTGCTTCTGCAAATGTTTATTTTTGGTTCTATGATTTCCATTCTCTTCACAGATGGTCGTTCAATTTCTTCTTCTACAACCGAAAGCTGAAGCGTGTTGTGAGTTTGTGCTTCTCTTGCATAAGGTAGGTGCTCTATGAGAGTGGAGTTTTGAAATACCACAAAATTTATTGCTGATGTTTGTTTCTGCATAGTATTTAATTTTGATTTGAGAATTGATCTCAAATTTGGTCACCTTCACCTGGAGTCTGTTGATTCACGATAAATTTGGTCAATATCGGCCCGATAGGCAGTCGGCCTGATATTTGTTGCTTCGCTTAGTCGGTCAACTGAAATTCGGCCAACCTTTGTTGTCATATTCTCACAGATTCTCCACTGATTTGTAATTCTGAAATTTTCAGTGGGTTTTCCTGTTGGTTAGTTTTACTGTCCATGCTATTTCAACCTGTTAATAAGTGGTTTTAGAAAAAGTGTCCTGTTGCCGGTACTGGTGCTTTTTTGATTTAGAGAGTCGAACCGTGATGAATTTATCTGAAATGTTCTGTATATTCTTAGTAATGGCTGTTTGACCAATAATTTCATCTAGACACCAAAATTTTGGAGGAAGGTAGTAATACATTTTTTTCACTTTTACCAATTGCTAGTTTTTACACTCGTATACTCGGTAGCTGTTTAGGGTTTTGTCCTATATATTGCGCTAAGATCGGTGGCATTGCTTCTTTCAGTAATTTGGCGGTGGATGAATATCTGGCCGATGAGTTGGGTTTCGAGGAAGATGGTGAAATATTCGACAACATGGATATCTGAGTGCTCATGTTAACGTAGCTGTTCATAATTGACTGCTTGTAACTATGTGATAGTAGGCAGGATGTATTGTATAATGTAGTACTCCGTATTTGATTCCCTCGTGAGTAGTAAGACCCCTTTAGCCAGGTAGTGTCCTGTTATAAAGACCAAACTTGCATCCCAACTCGGGATGCTGTGGCCGAAAGATGCGTCAAATTTCATCCAGACTTCTATTACTCCGTATTTCCTAAACCTTCTATATTTGGTGTTGATTAGATTTGTTGTTGGCTTATCACTTTGGCGTTTTTTTTTTTCAATAACGATGGGACTCGGGGACTGCAGTCGCTACTTTAGGCGTGTCCTTGGTAAGTTTCGATATCCAGGCAACTGCTCTTTTACAAGAGTGGTAGACTATTAGTCAATAAGACATTATTTCAAGCTAAAATGCTTCGGCAAGCATTCCTTTTGCCTCTCATTCCAGGCATCTTCATTTGCAAATGTGAACCGTAATGTTAGCTGCAAAACACATATTACGAAGTTGAATTATGTAGGGTTTAAGTTTTGAAGCTATTCATTTAGCAATTCGTTCCAGGTTCCTTGAAGAAATTTGTGTGAACATACACCCCGTTGACAACCCCAACTCGCCCTACTGCGTAAGAACTCTCTCATATCTTAGGAAGAAGTGGTGGTTCATTACCTTTTCTATGGTTCAGTTTTAACTCTAGACTTGATTGGGTGGTTGTAATTTATTTGAAAACGACAAGGTTAACGAGTCAAATTGGGATATATAATATAATAATCTTTGTGAGAGAATAGACAAAATGAAAATAAAGACGATCCTTTTCTCTCCCTACCACCCCCTCCCCTCCGTGTCCTGTCTCCCTGACCAATCCCCCACCCTATGCCCTCCTTCACCATCCCCACTCCCACAAATTTTAGTAATTTTATTTAATCCAATTAAGTTAACATAATTTGACGTAATTGCATCTACTTCCGCCTCTCGTTTCAAGTAAATACTCTCTCCATCTCAATTATTTATTTAACTTTTTTTTGGTTATTTGTAACGGTTTTTCTAACCTGAAGGACGCACATTAAAAAGTCAATTATAGAATATGTACAAGATTATCCCATTTCAATAATTATATTAAATAATAATTTAAACATCAATTTATAGTGACATACGTAATAGTATTTTCTTTAAGAGTCTTTCTCTACGTTTAAGTGTTTAACGTATACATTAAAAAAAACGTTTTAACTAAATGTAAACAAATGATTGTAGGGGCGGACGTACACACTAATATGAAAAACGATACGGAGTTTCAAAATTCCGCCTCTCATACATAAGGCGAGTAATTCAAATTTCAACGTTCTTCCGTCCGTTTCTCTTCCTCTTCAACAATGGCGACACTGAAGCTTATAATCGAGAAGGGCCCGCGTACTGGCAAAAGCGGCAAAGCCCTAGAATTCAATTCCAGTACACCTGTTCAACTCGGCCGAGTTGTCTATGGCAACGATTTCACCATTAAAGAACCAGGTATTTCCTCCAAGCATCTCACTAACGAGTTCAATTCGGATTCGGGTAAATGGTTCATCACTGATCTCGATTCTTCTAACGGTATTATTTTGAACTCTTCTCTGCTTAAACCCCTTTCCCCTTTGAGATTAATGATGGTGATGTGGTTAAAATTGGGGAATTTACTTTAATTAGGGTTGAAATTAGTGATGAATTGGGTAATCGTAGACGGCGAGGAAGAGGAAGGCCGAAGAACGTTGTCGTTTTAGAGGAGAGCAATGGCGGGAATGTGAAGAGTGGGGTGGGGTGGGGTGTGCGGTGGGTACGAGGAGGACACGGAGTTCGAGGAAGGTAGAGGAGTTGGTAGTGCCGGCTAAGAAGGCTAAAAGAGCAAAAAATGTGGATGCGGCGGTGTTGAGGAAGGACATGGAAGAGAATGTGGTGGGTGTAAGCGATTATAGAGAAGCGGATAATGTAGGTGTTGTTGAGGGTAAGAAGACGAAAAGGGGGCGAGGAGGGAGGAAGAAGAAGGTGGTTGTTAAGGATGAGTTTGGTGACGTTGAAGATGATGGTATTGGAGATGAGATAAAGGAGAAGCCTTGTGACGATACTATGGATGTTGCCAATTTGGATAATGTAGTAGAAGATAATGTTGTTGGTGATCAGTCGGATGCTGAATTTGGTGAACAAGAGGGAGGATCTAGGCGTGATAGAGAACGACCATGTATTGAACTATGAGATGGAATTGTTCAGGAGGGTGCGATTGGCAACAAGATGAATGACGATTTGATGAATATGGAAGTTGCCGAACTGCAGTTGGAAAGCTCTTTGTACGCAACAGAGAAGCCTTGTGTGGAGCCCATGGAGAATATAACACAGCGTGATGAGTTGGACGACAAAGGGCAGGCACAGGCAGGAGACTGCTCAGAACTGCTGAACAAAACTGATCAGCAGATTGAACTAGAAGGGAAAGTGAATGGTAACATGTTGGAGTTGGGAGTTCCTGAAAATAGGGGTGGTTCTCATGTCGAGAAAAGGTGTTCAGATCGAATGGAGGGTGATTTGGCCGTGGAAGATCAGGTAATGAGGGCATGTGATACCAGAGAGCTTCCTGAGGGTAGAGAAACTGGCCAAGAGTCTATACGAGTACCAAACTTGGAAAAGATGACTCTAGGGAAATGGTTTGATTATTTGGAAGTCTATTTCCGTAAGCAGATTTATACTGTGTCCGATGAGATCATTGACGACATGCGAAAAAGAGCCAAACAGTTTGCTGAATTCATGTTGCTGCAGCAGAAAGAGAAGGGTAAAGACGTAAAGTGCCTGATGGTTTACATTCAGTCTCTTGCACATTTGGAGTTCATTAAATGTTTAATAATCTAATGAAAAGAATTATTTAATAATTTGCTGAGCCTTTCGCTGAGATATTTCCATCTCCAATCTGGTAGATACTTCACTAATTTCTTGTTTAGTTTTTTATCTGATTGGTAGAGCATAGTGACGAGTTTATGAATAATTAGAAGAAGAAAAACTTGGAAAATAAATAACTTTGAATACGTTTGTCCCTGCCTCATTAGCGTTTTGAAGACGTTTGATGAGCAAGCACGAGGAAGTGAGAATTACTTTTCCCTTTCTTGATATATGACTATACATGTAAATGCGTTTTATAGTTTTTTTTACTTGGAAGATTGAGGGATGTGCCTATTCTCTGTTTACTATCAGTCATCTATACGGTGAAGCTTTCAGAATGTGAAATTTATAGCTACAATCCCGACTGCGATGCTGACTCCTTCTACAAAGAGGAGCGATGTAACACTGCAAATATAATATTATTTCTTACACTGTATTTTTGCCACTGCAAATGTTTATTTTTAGTTTTATTATTTTCATTCTCTTCACAGATGGTCGTTCGATATCTTCTTCTACAACCCAAAAGCTGAAGCGTGTCGTGAGGTTGTGCTTCTCTTGCATAAGGTAGGTGACTAGGTGCTCTATGAGATTGGAGTTCTGAAATAACGGAAACTTATTGCTGATGTGTGTTTCTGCATAGTAAATAATTTCGATTTGAGAATTGATCTCAAAGTTGGTCATCGCTGCCTGAATTTTGCTGGTTCACGATGAGTTTGGTCAATACTCAATATAGACCTGAAAGGCAGTCGGACTGATATTTGTTGCCTCACTAAGTCGGTCAACTGAAATTCAGCCAACCTATACAACAATTCATGAGTAGTAAGAGCCCTGTTGTAGAGTAGTGTCAAGCTATAAAGACCTATGTTGCATCCCAACCCGGGATGCTATGGCCGAAAGACGGGTCAAACTGCCTCCAGACATTTATCGTCTCCTAAACCTTATATATTTGGTGTTGATTTGATTTGCTGCTAGTTCATCTGGTGTTTCTTTCATTTTTATTTTAAATAATGCCGGGACTGCAAATAACCAGTCGCTACTTTAGATGCGCACTTGGTAAATTTCCGTGATTATGTTATTTTGTAATTTATGTTTTGCATATCATCCTACTCCGTATTGCAAATGGTAACTCGAGGAACAAGTTGTAATATAGAGATTAATAATAGTATTGACAATGCTGACTTTTTTCCAAAAATCTGTTTTTTTTTTTTTTTTTTTTTTTTTTTTTTTTAATAGTAAAAAGTCTTTAAGAGTTGGTGTGCTTGGACTTGTAAAGCTATAAACATGAAAACTAAAGAAACTTTTAAATTGAAATCAAATCTAGAATTAATTATGCGACTACTTTTTCTTTTTGTATGTACACATCATGCTCCGGATCGTCAAATGAATTTGAGAGATCTTGTTTTTGGATTTAAGTTTAAGTCTTAAAACTCCAAAATTATAAGAAAAAAAGATTATAATTGACATTCGAGTAAAAGTTAGGAATATGTTGGCTCTTTATTTCAGGAAAAACGGTTGGTTATATAAGACGGTTTTATACAATGATAGTGTGCATCATATTAAAATACTAAGACCATATTAGTGGACAAATCTTATTTATTAAACGAACAACCACAGAGTTGACGTGTCAGCCTATGGTTGAAAGTACATTTTTTATTTTATTTTTTAATATAGGCCCCACCATGTTTTCCATCATTATTTGTCAAAGCTTTTATCTTCTAAATACAACATTGCGATAAATTATTGTATTATATTAAAAAAAATATACGATTACCTTATAATAATATATGATAAATTAATGTAAATATTCCACATTTGAAACTAATGTAAAAAAATGAGATATTTCCAGACTTAAAACAATTTTTCTTTTTAAACAACGAAAAACAGGGAAATGAATTAAAAAAGATGCAAAATTTAATTTTTGAAAAAAAATTATTATGGATTACCTTATAATAAATCAGTCACTAGAACTACATAATTCTAAAGAAGGTTCAAAATAATTTAAAACATATTAAAATTGCATAAAATTTTAAAAAATAAATTAAAAAGATTAATAAAATTATTAACCTAAAAAAATGGTAAAATAGCATACTCATGCATAGGGATGTCAATAGGGCAGGGTGGGTGCGGAG
>VHZZ01006172.1:45327-56270 GCA_009801015.1 Silene noctiflora
TCTTGACCTGTATTCTGACCCTAACCCGACCCGTGACCCGTATAACCCGGCCCGTATTCTGACCCGACCCGTATGACCCGACCCGGGACCCGACCCGCCCGACCCGTTTGACTGATCTAGACTTACATCAGTACCATTATCTTAGATTGAAATTACACTAAAATTAATTGAACGACTTAACTTTGGTAAACCTCACCTAGCTTAACTAAACTAAACTTGCTTAACTTTAGTAAAATTAAATTAACTTAATTTATCGTTAACTTACCTTAAAAAGTTAAGTTAAACTTAATTTAAACGAACATAGAGAACCCGAAATAAACTGTATTAAACTCTACTAAACTAAACTGAATGAAACATAATAAACCAAAATTAAAACAAAAAGTATGCAATTATTATCATCTCTACATCACCCTTTTAAGTTTTTTCCTTGACAATTCTATAAGAGTAGTCCATAGCAGTGGTGGAGCTAGGGGGGCTAGCAGGGGCGGTCGCCCCCCCTAACAGATGAAATTTTCGAATTTTTTAGTTAAAAATTTCGAATTTTTTTCGAGTGTATTTTATTTTATTATCATTCCGCTCCCTAAAATTTTTTGCCCCCCCTAAGCTTGAATTCTAACTCCGACACTGGTCGACAGTCCATACTCCTTACTATATAAGTTTCAAGTCTTTTGCGTCGGCCATCACAATTCATAAACTACTAGTACCGTTAATTTGTGATTTATATTTGTAAAATTTGTACTCAACTTTGTTGCAATCAAAAGTTGAAATGGTATAATTTCTAATCACATGCTCACCATTCAACCTCCTCCTAAGTCTTTCTTATGTTTAGAGTTTAGACTAACTATTCACATAATCATTAAACTAATTGAAGTCCTAATTTCCAACATAATCTTGGGAAGTTGGTAACAATTACCATGCAAGTTAGTCCCTAAGTCATAATATAGAGTATATTAATGCACCAATCATGGATGACTATCATTTTGTACGTGCATATGAGATTATGAGAGTAATACAAAAGTTATCTACTCAATTGTAAACTTTCACTTTTCTTTTTTCAACTTGATTATACATAAAATTTTGAATTCATGGTTATTCCTCTTTTCCTATTATATTAAAAGATCTAGCTAAATTAACGAACCGACTTAGGCCGATCAACCTCGCAGGTCATCATTCCCAAGGCTCACTCAACATGACCCCTTAACACTGGTTGACTAACACAACCCCACATTTCCGGCATAATAACTCATCCGTGTCAGCCAAAAAAATAAAAAAAAAATAAAAAAGGTAGCCAGATAGGGCAACTAGCGCAGGCTGGTCTAGGGTCATGCATAAATCAACCCGAGCAAGTCTAGTTATTTACTTAATTTGTACACATATATGCAATTAAAATATTTTTTAACTCGATCAATATATATCTTTTCTTGACCTCATTTCCTATTACAAGCTTCATATTTCGACAACGAAATTAATTTTTATTACAAAGTTATTAGAAAAAGTAGCTACTAATTATAGTCTAGTTTATTTAGAAAGAAACCCAAATTTGTTTATGCTTTTCAAACACTAGTGTGAATTTTCAAACAATTAGTATTCTAAATTTGACAAAAGAGACTCAAATGCTCTTACATGCATATATGTCTCTATCGAGCATCCACCCTTATAATCCAATTCATCCTTCCTAACTTTTTTGATAAAAAGGAGTCATTCTAAGTGCAAACAATCACCCACTCTTCAACCAAATAAACTTCTTACTCCCAACACTTTTTCTCCATTTTTTCTTGTTATTTTTCACAAAATGGGTAACACTCTAGGAGGAAAAAAAACTACAAAAATCATGAAAATAAATGGTGAAACAATCAAGCTTAAGACACCAATTAAGGTTGGTGATGTAGTAAAGGATTACCCGGGTCATGTGGTGCTGGATTCCGAGGCTGTAAAGCACTACGGAATCAGAGCAAAACCACTTGACCCGTTTTTGAATCTAGAGCCTAAACGGCTCTACTTTCTAGTGGAACTTCCTAAGTTATCACAGGATCACCAGCACAGAGTCCCCAGAAGGGTTCGGTCTGGGATTCAAATGTCTGCCAGAGACCGTCTTGAGAGCTTATTACTCTCAAGACGGTCTGTGTCAGACCTGTCTATCATGGGACCTGCCACCAGAATAGAAGTTGACGGGTCCCATGGTAGCATGAACGCCTCTGCGGGACTCAGGGTTAAAATGAGGCTCCCTAAGGCCGAAGTCGAGAGGTTAATGAGCCAGAGTAAAAATCGAGATGAGATGGTTGAGAACATTATGAATATGTATTCATCTAAATTGAGTCAAGAATCTCAAAATGGTTCAAGAAATGATCATGTATTGCATGGGATTCAAAGTGAAAAGAGTAGTTTGAAGGGTAAAGAGATTGTCAACGGTGATAGTTATTTTGTTCGATCATTTGGTCGTAGTCGAGCAGGTGACAAGGTGCGTAAAGTTTACATTTTTTCATTTTTCACTTTTTCTACCTTAATTTCAAGGTCTTTAATTGTTTGTTCTTACGTTTCATGGAGTATATTTTTTCGAGTAAATCGCTTAAGAGACGGTTTCATATCAAAATAATATGAGACAAGACATAAAACACACTAATATATAATAAAAAAAAATGGAAAAATAAAAGTAAAGAAATAACCACGTTATGTAAAGAAATAACCCGTCAATTTGGTACCCGTCTTCTCAAAGTGACGGATACCTTCCGTCACAAATGAGAATTGCCCTAACATTATCATGAGACTGTCTCGTAGAAAAATTAATGTATTTTTTCTCTAATTTTAAAATCATAATAGAAATGACGTTTTCACTTGCTTAAACATTTACGTGTACCTTTTTTCTTTACAGTGGAATCATAATTACAAAATTTTTGGCGATGACATACGGTTATTCATAGTACATTATTCCATACATAACTAATTACCAGTCTCAAACCTTATTTAAATCTATACTTATATATACAACCGTCTTATTTAAATTTCGAGCACGCTTTTCGACAACTTCTCGTGAGCACTCAATATCCAGGATATTTTATTATTCAAATGCATGATGAAAAGAAACCTAAAAAAATGGCGTCTTGTAAATAATCCTTATCTTAAGGAAAAGACAAGGGGTAGTGGAAACTTACTAATCCCATTAAAGTGTGAACAACACTTTACTATTAGCTCCACCAAACCCTTGCTTCTTAAATGGAATAATTAAGGTTTTTATTTTATGTCATGCATACGTCATATATTATGTCAAATTCCACAAACTTCACAGAACATTTTACTACTAAGTTTGTACTCCCTCCGTCCCGGTCATTTATTGTCCTTTTTCATTTTGGGGTGTCTCAGTCATTTGTTGTCCTTTCTATTTTAGGATTGCATTTGATGAGTAATTTGATCTTTCACCTTCAATTTTAGTCCACTTGTCATGTTATAATTGGCCCCCTCCTCTTTCTTTGGTCTTTGTGCCAAAACCAAAGGACAACAAATGACCGGGACAGAGAGGGAGTATATAATAATAATAATAGTTGATTAAGACAAAAAAAATAAAAAAAAAGAGCAAAGGACAATTTTATGTGCCTATAAGGTGGAACAAATTGAAGTGACCTTTCTAATTTCAAAACCTTAGCTTTTTCGTTTGTCTTTCTCTTTCAAGTTAATAATGAAAGGACTTTGAACATAAAATGTCGGAAAGAAAAATAGATAACGCTTGTTTGTGAGTTTTAACAATGCTACATTTTTAGGGATTAAACATGAGACTTCTCATTAATAAACTAGGATAACTTCTTACCGTTGTCCCGTTGATCTAAGTGCTTATAGCTATTATAAGTTATGAGTATCTTTATAATAGTGGGTAGTAAATATAAGAATAAAAATCTGGTAATAAAAACTCATGGCACGTACGGAAGATATATAATAAAATCTCCCTTACTACTAAAAGAGTAAAAATCTCAATAGTTTTCCTTCCAAAAGAAATTTGACTAAATAAAGAAACAAGACTCTATTTGTGTTAAATTATTATAATCTTTCTTTTAGCTAAATTATAATCTTTTAATTAAAATAAAACAAAATTGGTATAAATATATAAAATTAGTATATGAAAAACCAATAAATGGATATTATTAATTTCGTATAAAAAAACTTACCACGTACTTAATTTGTATAAAAAAAAATTATAAACTGATATTATTAATTTGTGACAAAAAGATATCTAAAATTATTAGAGAAAATTTATAAATTGAAATCATTAGTTTTGTGGTATAAAAAATTCATTAAAATACACATTTTATGACTTTACTCAATTCTTTTGATTAGTTTTCCATTCATATTAAAATATGAAAAATTAATAATATGTCAATTTTAAGTCTATAAATAACACCATTATAAATAAAGAATCTATAAATACTGCACATGCATGCGCAAATCCATACTAATTACTAAAAATAGATTAAAAATAACTTTCCCGATAAAAAAACATTTTCAAATACACATATTACACAACATCATCGTATTATTATTACAACGGTTCATGTCTTTTTCGAAGTAAAATGTATTTGTCGTTATTACGATTTACGACTAGTTGATGACCCGTAATTTATGCGATTGAAATACTGAATGAAATTTTCTTATAATTGTATAATATTTCTTCCTACTAAATAAGCTTAATATTATATATTTGTATGTGTTGCTAGATTTTTTTAGATATTATGTAACTATCTGATAGATATGGTATCAAGCTGAATTGTCATAAAATTGAGGGAGTCCAAGTAAATGTAGCCGTCTTACGTTACTCATGAACCATATACTTTTATAACAGAAAATATGTCAAAATCTAATACATGACAAAATTACCAGAAAATCATGGCCTTGTCGTCAAACATGATAAATCATAAACAACTCTTAATTCCCATATTCAACAAACTTCTGCTCAACTAACCAAAGTTGGCTGGTATGAGTGGTAAGAGCTCTCATCTCTTAAATAAGTGGTCAGGGGTTCGATTCCTGACTCTTACGAATGAAAAGACCAAACTTGGGAGAGGTCAACCCATTAAATTGCCTTCAGTACCCCCGAAGGAGATTGCCCCAGCTGTCGGTAGGGGATACTCCTGGTCAACACAAAAAAAAAAAAACTTCTGCTCAACTTCATTTCTTTTTTTGTTTATAATTTGCACTACGTTCCCAGATTTTAGGTACGACCGTCTTATAACATAAATGATTTAAAAAGAAAAAAACCCAAAGTTTACATTTTATTATATTCATATTTCGGTTTTATTTTGACTACCTGGTCTCATAGAACAATTTGTGATTTACTTATATATTATGACAAATTAATTTATCAAGCAGATGTCATATAATTTAATTGGTAAAATTATCAGAGGTAATTGATACTTATAACCTAGATTCGAATTTTACCAGCATTAAAATTACCCTTTTAACTCCCTTTGAAAAAAAAAAAAACACATTAACCTATTAATATGTTCGTTATAAAGATCTTTTTATAAGCAGGAGAAGTTATTTAGTGATATCGATGTCTTTGTTTTATGATTTTACATAATTCTTATGTAATTTCATTTTATACAAGACTTTTTATCGGGATTTTATTAATTGGATTTTTGAAAGTGGCGGGTTTTTCCATTAGAAAAAATCACGCAAGTAGTTAATTATCTACAATCTACTAGTACTATTATGCATTTATGCTGACAAAATTATTTTTATGATGACAAATAATTTTATTTTTATGCTGACAAATAATTTTATTTTTGTGATGACAGAAACGAGTAGGTTTTATGCCGATCCGTGAAGGTGAGATTGGCGTAGCTATTGCCACTTGATATACAATCAATTTTTGGATCCTTGGACGCAGCCCAATAACGAAAGACAGAAAGAAGGCCCAAGGCCCATTGGAGATAGAATTTAAAATCGCTCACATATAAAACCGTCTCATGCTTAAAACCCATCAAATAACGTGGAACGCCTTGAAACTTTATAACGTCGAATTAATGGCTAACATATTTAGATAGGTCAGTCGTCATTATAAAGTATGAGGTTGTCGAAGTAAAATATATCCGTGTTTATATTTGGACTCGTATTATTTTGAGTCTGTCATTCTAAACGTCAGTCTTAAAAATGATTAGTTCAAGCTTATATTAGCAAAGATTAGTAGATACTTCTTCCGTATCAATTATTTATTTATCTTTGATTAAAAATATTTCTCACATAGAATATAAAAGATAAACTAATGATTGAGACGGAAAAAGTAATTAATTAGCTTAGATTACATAAGTTTGGTGGGTTGATTTGTCAATATTGGCACGAAGACGGTTCTTTTCGTTGAGATCTTAATACTACGAAGTATTGTTTTAGAAGTTCTCTTGTCACGAAAATAGAGTATATATATGTATAAATAAAGACGTTAATCACTTATGTCCTGTTTTTTTGACTTAATTTAAGTTCATTTCAGTTTAATTTTAGCTCATTTCAGTTCAAATCATTAAATTCGGTTCAGTTTAGACAATTTCATTTTAAAAGAACCGCCTTAGTATAATTTGTGCATGATAAAAAAGACTACGTATCGAAAGCGATTGCATCAACATTATTGAAGACTTAAAGATTCGAAAACGTGGTCGTAGCGATATTTGCCTAGTTTATCAAGACATTTTTTCTTTATGTAGTTGGTTTGATGATACGGAGTACTTCTTTTGCTTTTACGAGTAGGAACAATAATAGGTTAGCTCATGCATTTGCTCGGACATCTTATGCTGGAGTGACTCCGTACCAGATTTTTTTAGCATGTATTGCTGCGATTGATTTAAGGAATTAACCCCCTATCGGGTTTTCAAAAGAAAAAAAAAAAAGACTACGTATCTATCGCCATCTTCGTTTAATCATTTTAACTCTATTTTATAGTTTCAACGACAAGTTAACTACTTCAAGAAATTGATGGCAATAAAATAAAATTAAAATATATGAGGCTAAGATATGTTTAAATAAGTTAGAAACCAATTTTGGCAACTCGTAACAACCTATAATTCGAGAAATTTGTAATTTTTTCTCCTTTAATAGTTGTAAAACGATGTAATTACATTTAACAAAAATAAAGGCATTAATATTTCTAAATTGTCAACTAATATTGGTTATCGGACGATATTCATTACCCGAAGAGTAATAAGAAACGGAGTAACGTTAAAATGATCGTTTTCTTAATGACGTGTTAGCGTGACACACTTGGAACATGAACTTTACGAACTCAGTTTGTGAATACCACATGACTTTATTAACTAACCTAGTTGACATTTGCATCAAGAAATTTTTATTATAGAACTGACATAATCAGTAAACCGTAAACAAAAAGAATTACAACCAATATTTTTTAAACTCATGACAAACCAAATCTTTCAATAAAATCAATCAAAAAAAATACAGCAACGATAGCACAGAGTACAATTTACTGAATCAAAGTTTTAAAATACAAATAAGAAAAAAATCGGTCCAAATGTAATGAATTTCAGTGTCACCATACTCGCAAAATATATTGTAATACCGAGACTCAGTATCACCCTCTATCACCCCCGCAGTTGTTCTCTACAACACGAAAGCGAACAAAGCAACGAAAACAAGTGGCACGCCAAACATCAAATGACCAGCACCAGAAAGACCCATTGCCCCACTGCTCTGTTTCGGAGACAATGCAGCTGATGAACCGGGTGACATGGCACCAGTAGGGCTCGGACTCGACTGTACGGGTTTTGTAATTATTGGGCTTGTCTTCGGCGTTGTTGGGGCTGGGCTACCGCTGTCTGCGGCGTTAACTTGTAATTTCATGCCGGCTAAACAGTGTCCAGGTGTGCCGCAAATGAAGTATGTTGCACCTTGCTTTAAGGTAATCGTGGTTTTGCCGTCAGTGTGGGTTTCGAGGGGATTTCCGGTGTTGCAGTTGTCGTAGTCCGACTTGCTTACTACTAGTACGTTGTGTGTTGAATCGTAGTTGAACACTGAAAAGGTAATAAAATACATTGTAGGTTAGATAATTATTTCAGAGTAAATTATACGGAGAATTATATATGTCACGATTATTTTGGGAAATAATTCATACCGAGAATTATAAATCATGTGAGCCATTTGTTAAACAGTTTTGTCTCGATAATAAAAGAGCTCGAATGTGACCATCATAAAATAGAATTTTTTGTCAAAAATTACCTAATAATATTTACCTCATAAATACTACTTAAAGTTTTTAATTTTGTTAGAAACTACCTAATATTTTATATCTTTTGTCGAACACTACCAAATTGAAATTAATGAGCAAATTTGCCAAATTTTGTCCAAATTAGCCACAATCTCAGCCAAACTAGTCAAAATTATAGTAAAAAAAATTGAAGTAACTAAGTTAGTAACTAATCAAAACAGTTCATGGTGGTTAAGTATAGTAAATAGTGTATGTAATATGCCAAAAATAATGTTTTCGAGTTAGAATTTTGTCTAATTTGATCGGAAATTTCAATTTGGTAATGTTCGACAAAAGTTAAAAAATATTAGGTAATTTCTCGCAAAATTAAAAACTTTAGGTAGTATTTATGAAAATGAGGTAAATATTAGGTAGTTTTTGACAAAAAACTCTATAATATACGAGTAAAATGTAAAAATCACGATGAATTTACAAATGGGAAGAATTCTCGAAGAATACCCTAAACAAATGCCTTTAAACCGAAAAGCAAAACAGGTAAGCAAATAATCGAGATACCAGAAATCGAAACAAACACAATAATGAAAACTTACGTAAGGTAGCACCGGGTGCGAAAGATTGTGTGGAGTAAGAAGAGTAGCTTTGGCCTAATGCCCAATTAATGGTGGTTTGAGCATTAGCAAATGCAAATGGAGCAACAATTAGCATAACAAGAAAATAAGTTCCGAAGGCCATTTCTGAAAAATAGATCTCTAATAAGACGGAATAAACAAAAAAAAATATATATATATCTCGAAATGTTTATTTATTGTTATAGCAAATAAGAGAAATGGAATGTTTAGCTAAGAGGAAAATCGAGCACATTATATAGAAAAAAATACACAGCAAAAATACAAATAATTTGGCTGATTATATTTGTGGGAATAATATTCAATTCAATAGTTTACATTATAAGTTGGTAATTATTGACGGCTTATATTATTTAAAAGCTTAACAAATTCATATGAGATTATGCGCGTTTAAGGATAATTCCATTCGTTTATTACAAGCGCTCTAAACCTAATGTGTAACGACTTTGGTTACTTTTCTAGTCTTTTGACCTGGACTAGGTCAGCTACTTCTTATTATTGAATTTTTTTGGATGGGGCTAGTATGCCTACTACCATGTTCTAGGCCTTTTTAGGTTTTGAGTTCCGGCCGGTCATACTTGGTTCGGATTTGTCGAGATTGGATCGTGTTTGAGATCAGATTAGTAGGGTTGTTTTGTCGAGGAGAGAATAATCAAGAGGTTCATCATAAAACTAATTGGTAATAGGAGAACTAACCCTTGTTTATAAAATAGTGAAATGATTATGTTGCGGAGTTAGGATTTAAGCTTAGAGGCGAAAATTTTTAACCCCTGTTGACCCCCACCACCCCAGCTCCACCACTAATTATTGTGGGTAAACAATAAATAGAAGCTCTTAACAAACGACATTATTTGTTATTGATCATATTACTAACGAGTAATTTATTGGCTCAATCGAATTACAGTATATTTTTTTTTTTTTGGATATCATTTCCAACTAGTAAAACTATGTTTTTTTTTTATATTTAATTAGACTCTATATTAAGGTTTAAAAATCACTTAATGAATTTTTAATTTGATATTAGTCGTCAATGACCTTAGGTCTCAAGTTCAAATCTTGGCAGATTCTTTATGTTTTATTCAGCAGATTCTTTACGTTTATAGTTAAAACATACATCACAGTCTCTTACTGGGCAGATTTTTTTACGTTTTTATGAATTTTTAAATTGTATTTTAATCGACAAGTATTTTTTAATGACGATTTAAGTGGGTCGAGAAAATTAGATATTGAACTTCTAGGCCCAGCATGCAAAAACCGATTGAATGAAGTTTAGAGTTCACCAGATCAAACAAGGATTGTACATTTGTAGTTTTGTACCTCTTCTGTTGCAATTTGGCCCAAGTATGAAGACCAATATTCAGCCCATTACCATAAATTAGTTGGGCTAGAAGCAGAATTACTCTGCATTTTGTTTAGCCTAGTCCAAAGAAATATCATCAGGATATATACGGTTAATAGGTCAATTTGATATACTTCCTCCGTCTCAATTATTTATCACAAAAAAAAAAACAAATAAATTAATTAGACGGAGGGAGTACAAATCATCAACATAGATAAGTTCATACGGAGTATGTTGTAAATAAAACATTGAATGATGTTGTATATGAACAGCTATAGTCCCGAAACAAGAGGTTAATCGAGACTAGCTCGAGCAATTTCTTTTAAGTTATTGATCTTTACTAAGAGCTCGAAATTTTAATTACTCTTGAATGTCATTTTCATTTGCGATAATAACTATTCTACAATTTTTCTATAATGAACAAAGTCATTTTATCGTAAACTGTGATTATTTGTATTAATAATTTTTTTTTATTAGATGTAATAAACCGATTCTAGCTCGAATAATGATTCAATTAAGATTGAGATAATTGACTTGTTTCATGTAAATGGCTCTAGAGTTAAAGTTAAGGTTATAACTCATTTAATGTTGTCAGAAACACAAATACGACACGACCTGATATAAATAAAATACTCCCTCCTATTCACTTTATTGTTCCTTATTTCCTTTTTTGGATTATTCAGGTTTTTTTCCCTATTTCCTTTTTTGGGTTGATTTGTGTGGTCCAAATTCATTTACATGTGGGGTAGTGTGTTTTGTGTGGTCCAAATCCACTTTCTTATTT
>VHZZ01006172.1:56290-72286 GCA_009801015.1 Silene noctiflora
CGGAACTATATTACTATATATTTTTCCGCGGCAACAAATACCTACAACAGAATAATTGCAACTGGGAAAAATCAATCCAGTTAGATTGTTTGTTTAGATTTTAGCATGGACAAGAACCAAACTCGGTTTTAATTGTTTGTTTTTGTATGAAATTTATCATGTTTTTATTGTCTTCATCGATGAAAATAAACTTTCACAAATTCGTAGCTAAATACACTTCGATAATCAATCCAATTACTCAATTAGATTGATAACATCCCATATTCATAGTTTGGTTGTCCTCTGTAATCTTCAAGCTAATAACAACATGTCTTACTTTACGGGATGTTGTTAAACTTCACAATCATAAACATGGGTCCATTTACTAAAAATTCATTTACTCGGTTTCACGTATTTCGGTTTTTCTAGCTAAGGTACGTATGTTCCTAAAGCACACGTTTATATGAACATAATCGTTGAAAAAAAATGTGTTGTCACGACATGAAAATTGAAATTACGGTATAGAGTGGCGAAGCCATGATTTATACGGAGTGCTTAGGAAAGGTGAAAATTTCTAGCAGGGTCAAACAAGTATTGATATATAATTAAGGATGTTACTTTAAGCATCGACTTAAAAAACTAATGATTCCTACAAAAACCTTTCTCTTCGTATTTTTTGCATGTTTTTTATTCCTTATGTTTGATGCTTTATTAGTCTTCCCATTCCGGCATTCGTATTGTTTTGTTTCACTTTCTTTTATACGTAACTTACTTGCTTTCAATGGAACGCTTTGTTGAACCTACGACTGGCCTATCTCAACTCGAAAATGATTCGGTCATAAATAACTCAAATTGGCCGACAATAATGACTTGAAAAAACTAATTTAAATCATACGAGTCTTAATTAATGCACGCTAAATCAAAATAATCAATCATCAAATTTACCTTATAAAATGGCGAGTCTCCAAAACACATTTTCAATCAAATTAACTAATAAAATCTTACATTAATCATAATCTATATTACGTACCCAAAATCCCAAATTAGCCAAAAACATAACAAAAACCAAAATGACCGACCCAACCCAAAATGATCCAAAATACACACCCACCTCGACCTGACCATATTCAAAATGACCCGACCTATTTTCCAGGCCGTATTAGATCATGAATATGTACGGATGATAAATTATAGTACTATACAAGATAATTACATATATTATAAAAAAAAAAAAAAAACTATACTACAAGATTACATTTGTTGGCAAAAAAAAAAACAATGTACTAAAATTGTTATTTTGGAGAATGTACAAAGTTAAATAAGACCGTCATGGTCAAGATGTCTCAAAATGACACTCCACTTAAATTGATTATATAAGTTTATTTGCTAGTTCTTAACATTCCGTTTTTAGTCCATCTATTTTATATAACATGTTTAATTTTAAGGGTGATATCCGTGTTAATCGAGAATTTGTGAAATAGAAATGGTGGTTGATGATTGAATTGGTTGGCACTTAAAACACTAGAATACTAGTCCTTCCTAGTCGACCATTTTGCAACACATGCTTTAAAAGAACGAGGTGTGCTACAAAGTTAAGCAACACATTAATTAGTGAGTGGAGTGTTATTGGGTCCCTTGCTTATTCAAACATATTACTCCGTACTAATAATACTAATCCCTTAATAATTGGAACTACACTTGTATTTGTCATACCCCTTTAATAAGCTTAATTACACACATTTTTGCTAGGACATTACAACAACTATTGTACTACTCCAAACATAATAATCATCTCATTATTTTTTGGTTTTTTATGCCATTAAGGTACCAAAAATTGGAATTCAATTACAAAATTGGTACAAAATTGATGTAGTAACCTAAACTAATAATGTATATTTACACTTTAATCTAATTATACTATTCGTCGTATTATCACAAAGCAAAAAGACCTCATAAACTATAAACATAATAAGCAAATAAATTCCGTTAAGGTAGAGCTCGAACCTTTCTATCAGCCAAATTCAATCTTTTAATTGAAAAGTTTAGTTTTGTTTTGTAAGCTAGAATATTGCATAAGTAATTTTGCCGTTAATTCTATGTATTTGCTTACTGGCAAAAGTTGACCCGATCCGAGGAATCGACCTGAGCTGATAGGACCCGAAGATTGGGTGAATCAAATCTGAACCGACCTTAGGTCAAACGGCAACCAACAACTACCTTATTTGTCCCGGCCTGAACCCTAACCCAAACCGACGTCGATATATATAAGACCAACTTGATCCTCATCTTAACTTTAATTTATAAGCTTGGAACTAAATAAATAGCTTTAATTTCAAAATTGTTCTAATTGACATAAAATTATCAATTACTTCAAGATAAAATATATGTTATTAACCTGATTCATTATTGACCCTAACTGAACTAAGCCAAGCCCGGCTTGTCACCTGATTTTGACTAGACCCGACAATGACCGACATGAACCGCAAGCGACACTAACCTGTTCTTAACTTGACACAACCTAAATTCGATATGCGTCGACCCGTTTTAACCTGACCTATAATCGACCCTAGTTACCGGATTACCACCTCTACATGCTCTATCCATAGTGAATCAACAACTTTAAATTCTAACCCCGCCACTAAGAGACATGTGGGTATGGAGCGACAGTAGAATTTGGGATCCTTCTGTTGAGTTGCTTCTGTTGTGAGTTGGGAAGTAACATGTTAAGAAGCAATTACGACCCGTATTGGTGGTGATATAAAACCTAGGTGTGAGCAATTATAGGATTTGATAGGCCATCTTGTTCCATTTAGGACCCACTAAATTATGGCTTCAAAACATCCAAGGTGGTATTATTAGTCTCCTCTCGTTACACTTTCCAACATATGGTGTATGTACGTTCTGCCGGCCGTAATTATTCTTACTTGTGACGAAAAGATGAAATTTTGCATACTGACCAGGTCGCAAAAGAAAGAAAAAGATACAGTTAGATTCGTATCATCAACAATAATCCTTGACACAAGTGTACTAGCTAGGTTGTTTTAAGTTTTATGCATCCATACATATAGGTTACATTGTCAAGTTTCGAGTTTTCTTGTACGAGTTGTAAATGATGATTACCCTCCTGTTTCAGTTATTTATTTACATTTCTTAAAATTTACCTAAAAATACCAAGTACAAACAATTGGCTTAAAGCCTTCAATTAACGGAACAAGATATACGAGTACTATCTAAATGTTAACTAGCAAGTTCTCAAATTATTACAAATTCCTTGACAAATTTCATTATATCAATATTCGACATTCTCAACATTCTCATATGGGTATGATACTTACAGAAATCAATCTAAGAATCTAAGACAAGGTATTACAATGGTTTTTATACTCATGTTGATACTAGACACTCTGACATGGGTGTGATATTTACGATAATTGATCTAAGAATCTAAGATAAGGTATTATTACTATGATTTTTATTACATGAAAGAAAAGTACGTAGTCCTTTAGTGGTTTGTCATGATTTGGTTGTCTAGAATAGAGATTGGATACAAATAAACTAAAAGGATCTTTGGCATGTGTTGTGTTGCCCATCTACGCTAAAGCCATGCACACGAGGACATTTACAATTTACCCTTTTTATTATTATACAACCAATGCAATCATCATCCAATTGATTGCCCTCAAACTATCAGTTAGTCTTTGCCTTTTGGCCATTTAGGTCTATATTAACTGTATACTTATCACTTGTTCAGTGCCACGGATTGTCAACGGTTTTTCTAACATGTGCCCTAAAACACACATTAAGAAACTAATCTAGCAAGATTTATACTCCGTATAGAAAACTGTATAACAGATACGTCATAGTTATGAACTTGACATATCAAGAAGATGCTCTTGAACAAAGCTCATACAAACAACAATCCTACTTGTACCCTGACCTAACTTGGGACCCGTTCAGCCGATTTGATAGGTCTAATTCTTTGTGATATGCATTGTGGAACCTAAATTTTATCAATTTGATTATTTTGAAGTGTTTGATGCCTAATGTACCTACTATAACAATCTATTTCGAGTGAATTATGAGATCGTTAATAATAATAAAACCGTCGTACTCAATTTCTTATCTAGTGTACCCGTCTCGCGATAGCCCGTGTGCACGTATGGATATGATCATTTATTACAAAAAATTATCCTCTCATGAAGGGTTGCTCTTAGGCCATGTATATGAGCAGTCATGTAACCTAACTAAGTAGGGACTATATTTTCTGGCAAGAAATTCCTAGCCACATGCAGTTTTATTATTTTTTTTTTAATTTTTTTTCTATAAGATTTGTGCAGAATGAACAAGCCAGAAGATCCAAGGGGACACCAGAGATGGTTGTCAATGTCATATATATTAAGGGCATCCAGTCTTATTGCCTTTGGATTTACAGAAAATACTAAACCGGGTAAGACCAAACTTAAGTGTCTTATTTCCCATACACTTTCCTTTGAGGTGTCTTATCTTTCCCAATTTTTATCGGGAATTGATGTAGCATCACCCGTTGGTATCAGGTCTCGGTTCCTTTAATATATATGTAGGGTTCATTAAATGTATAAGGGATTAAGGGTATGCGAGAGGGTAATATTAGGACTGGTACAACCCAATGGTGCCTAGCATTTTTATCTAACATCATCCTCTTTTGCAAAATGCATGTATGACATATTAGACAACTTTGGAAAGTATTCTAATAAAAGGTAAATTATATTGTACCGAGTATCGAAAAATTCTGGTGTCCTTCAGAAAGATTGTCTTCCTTACACCTAAAGGCAATACACCAAATGAAATATTATAAAAGGACACAAAAATTTTCTTAGTGGGTTTATATACGGATGTTTCACAATATTTATTACTCCATATATAAATGAGTTAATCTCACATTATATGCAAAATTGTCTTTTTTCTTATGAGAATAATTTAAATTACAAATAGAAAACCTCTATAATAAGACATGATCAGGGACATTTAAGATTTTTTTTCTTAGTAACATGGCTTTGAGGTGGTTTCTCCATGGACAAGGCCACCTTAAATCGTTTTAAACGTAATACAGTATCATTAGGTAAATAAATAACGGAGACACAAATTATATGGGTTGAAAAAACTTTAAAGGATAAACAATTTCTTCTATTTTTTTCAATATAGTTTTGTTGAAAATATAGATATAGACTTATGAGAAGCCTGACCCCTCCTTTCATCTACAATACCTAATTAACTAAAGAGTCTAATTTCTCCTACATCTCTTTCATTTGTGGAGTCCTATTATTTCCAACTTTTACCTAACACCCTCTCCTTTTCCAATAATTCATGTACACTATACTTGCCATTGGATTGAGCATTTAGTTTCATTGAACTTAACACTACAAAGTTGTGAACTATAATTGGTTGGTATGAGTAGTCAGAGCACTCGTATTTAAATACCTAATTAGGGATGGTGGTGTGAATCTTGAGGGTTAGCAGGGTGGTCGTCCCTAATTCCTAAACAATGGAGAACTTAAAAATTTCGATTTGATCTCGTGTACCTTATTTTAGTAGTAATTCGCTTCTGAAAATTCTGGCCCTCTAACAGAAAATTTGAGCTCCGTCTCAGTAGAGGTTGATTCCCGGATCAGAGCTAGACATTGGACCGGACTAGTGCGGGACGGGCCATGTTGGGATGCTGGTTAGTGGCTCGAGCACGACACTGAAGAGGAGGCGGGCTGGGTTAGGCTATGTTGGGCTACTCCCTACTGTTTGGCCTTGGCCCAGGCTCTACTTATATAAAGTTTACCTTTTTTTACCGGGCCATGGCAGGTTGGCTGGAAATCTTTGGCTCTGACCCTGGCCCGGGTAAAGAGCAGCCTGGGCTGCCACACGACCGGGGAAATTTGTCCCAAAAATAAGGACTGAGCCTAGTCGGCTCGAGCTGGTCCGCACTATTGTCCAGTTCTATACTTCTATTTCACACTATCGCAAATGAAAGAGTTATGGTCATGGAATTGCTTGCAATACTCAATTAAGACTCTGAATTATCGGCAGAGGATACTCACGATCAATACTGTAAAATCTAATCTAATCCAAACAGTGTGAAAAGAGGAAAATAATATAATTTTGAAGCACATGAAGAGAGTATGGGCTGCCACATGAAGAAGGGCCCTTAGGCGGGCTTTAATTGTACGTTGCTGTATAAGAAGGGTATGTATGGCCCTTGTACTTGTTTGTGTCAATGGGTTGTCATCAATGTCTTTGGGTCCATTCTTGTATATTTGTCCTTTTATCATTTATTTAGTTTCATTTGGCATTAACCTTTCTTTGTTTAACTAAAAACATGATATTCACTCCCTATTTTTATTGAAACCAAGATTATCTTAAACATGGGGTCATCCATTAAAGTGAGTCCTTACAAAATCATCCAAATTACTCAATAATAATTCTTATATAAAATCGTTTTACATAATACTTAAGCTTTGTTGTGTTTGGTTGAAATGAGCTGAAATGAAATGAGTGGAGTTGAGCTGAACTAAACTTAACTGAATGAAACTGAGCTTAAGTGAATGGAGATGAAGTAAAAATTAACTTTGTGAAGAAATAAGGTGAACACAACTGACTTACGTACTAACAAGAATGGTTGTGAATCACTCCATAGTCTGATAGATCCCGTGAAGAACTGATTAATCGGATGAGAATAAAGATAGAGTCTCGTTCTACATGTCAATACTGACAACAATGAAATTTATAGTAAGAGGAAAATCCGTCGACTTTTAAAATCGTGAGGGTTCAAGTCCCTCTATCCCCAAAAGCTTTTTTCACTCCTTAACAAATTATCTTTTTTTGYATTACCGTTTTAAAGTTAAAGATGATTATGTTCCTATACACTTCCTTCATTCAACTTCACTCTACCTATTTCATTTTTCTACACTATTCACAAATAAGTCTTTAATTTCAATTTTCGCTTAATACAACATGTAAAAATATATTCATGTGGGATCTTGTTTGATTCGTCTTTACGAGGACATTAAAAATATCTAACTTTTATAATTTTTTCAAATACGTAGCTAATGATATTTAGCGCTTAAAACGTGCGTTGACAAACGTGAAAAAGTAAAGTGGTAGAGTGGAGTTGAATGGAGGGAGTATATCTTTTTTTTGATCTTATCACAAGTCTTATAATATATATGATAGGAGGGCAAAAAAATATCTTTTATTTGAGCACGTAGTACTCCGTTGAGTAATTCATAATCCATATTTTTACATTTTTATATATTAAAGCTTAAACTAAACTAAATAGAGCTGAGCTGAACTAAAATGAGCTGAAATTAGGCAAAAAAGAATTGGGTCTTACTCATTACTAAATACAGTTTTATTCACTTGTTCTATTAAATTGTTTACATATTTCACTTGAAAGTATTTTAGTGAATTTCTTATGTTTTGTTTTATAATATACTTTTACTTTGTAGTTTTACAAAAAGAAAACTTTCAGAAGAGTTCAGTGCAAGTGAAATCCTAAAAAGCATAGGAGAGAAAAGAAGGGACAATTTATTAGTCCCTCGACATTTAGACCATCCCCAAGTAAGGTCAATTGCTTGGTCATGACCTTGCTTGGGTCATGCTAATTGTAATTAAGGAGGGTATTAGAATTGACCCAAGGGAAGRAGAGTCACAAATTGACTCAAGTGGAAGCAAATTGACCTCTTAATTGACCCAATATGTGTCACAATGTGGTTGATTTACATCATTAAAAAAATAAAAGGTGGATATATTGTGGTACTGTATATATTTAATATATTATAAATGATTGGGTTATTGACCTAGGTCGTGACTTTCTGCTTGGGGGGGTTTAAGTGGGTCAAGGTCAATATGGGGAGATTATGGCCTAATATGCAATTGACCCGATTAACTTGACTTGTTGCTTGGGGATGGTCTTATTGAAGCAAATTTGGGTTCTTTTGATATTCTCTAACTTGTCATAAATCATAATGGAGAAGTCACGAGCCAATAGAGTAGTAACTCCCAAATTCCGGTCAATTGTTATCATTTTTCTGACACTATTTATAAGGGAAGATATCTACGAAATAAAATGGGTATTGGCAAACGTGTAAAAAGCAAATAATAATAATTGATTGAGATAAAGAGAGTACTTCTTAATTTACTTTCACTATCTCGTTCTTAATACAGAGTTAATTCAGTTAAAGGCTTCTCCATTGGCTACGAAGGAGTACATCAGTACATCGTACACTACAAATGCAAGATAAGTCGATGATCAACAACAAATACGTTTATACAATCAACAAGTTATCCAATGCCGATTACCAAAAGATCTATTATACAATGTCTAAAATTTATTTAGACAACTAACCCAACAATAAAAATAAAAATCAAGGTAAATACGTGACTAAATGTGTAAAACACATTTGTTAAAGATACTCACTCATCAGTTACTTATTCTATCGTGGTTAATCGTTTTTCTTATGTAAGCAGTAGGTAGATTATACATTCGATGTACTATCACCAATTTTATAGTTTTTGAGCATTATAATAAAAAAATTGAGTTTGTTTTAAAAAATTTGAGTTTTTACTATAAAGTTTCTGAGTTCATTTACTTAGACAATTAGCTCAAAAAATTACAATAAAACTCAAAAACATTACATATAAACTTAGTTCAATTTGAGTTTTGACAAGAAAAAAATTAAAATTTAACAATTAAACTTTCATAAGCTCTGAAAAAATACACATATGTTCAAAATAAATAAAGTTTAAAGTAACAAGCTCAGAAAAAATAGATATATGGTCAAAAACAAATAAAGTATAAGGTATTACATTCGATGTATGTTCCTTTTTCTGTTATGCAAGTGTCTTAGTCATTCTCTTATATTCTCATTTTGATTGTCAAAATCTTTTCCTTTTCTTATCATGTCCGTGTTACTTTTTCACCTTTTGTATTTCTGAAAACATTTATCTCTCAATTCCTTATTCTTTGTGGTAAGTGAAACCGGAACCAAGAGAACAACATATATTGTACTCCGTAGAAACCTAGTCGTGTCAGTTTGTTACCTATATTAGCCAACTGAAATTGAAATATATAATCGGTAATATAATCCATTAATCCCCATACACTTTCATTAATTTCCTATTAACTTTGTCATTTTTCCTTACTTCAAGTTTCACAAATCGACTTGTAAGTTATAACATCAAGAGGCCAGTAGCCCACAAGCTGTCCGATTTTTAGCAATAAGATGGATAACGCCTTAATAAGTAGCGCATAGCATGTCGTTATACTATGATTTATGAACGATAATCATGTCACTCAAAGCCTCAAAGGGGTTAGAGCCTTAGAGGTAGTTGAAACATATACATCCATTCTACGCTTTCGAAATCATACCACATTAAATTTAAGGTATTAAACCTTCCAATACAAATAAACAACACAAATTCTCATATATAACGTGTCACAAATCCTCCTATATACTAAGAGAATAAAAATTCTCAAATATTTTACCTCCAAAAGGAATMTGYTTAAATAAGGAAACAAAAATTTCTTTTATTAAATTATTATTTTTAATTAACATATAATCTTTTAATCACTATAATATTTTT
The DNA here is from genome assembly GCA_009801015.1 of Silene noctiflora. NCBI lineage: Eukaryota > Viridiplantae > Streptophyta > Magnoliopsida > Caryophyllales > Caryophyllaceae > Silene > Silene noctiflora. The sequence continues at coordinate 65,879 of VHZZ01006172.1, forward strand.
GAACTCAATTATATTCATTTAAATTAAATAAAATAAAAACTGGTATATAAATCTAAAAATTTGTATGAAAAGCTTATAAATTGATATTATTAGTTTTGTATAAAAAAAAAAACATAACATGTACTTAATTAGTATAAGAAGAATATGAACTAATATTATTAATTTCGTGAAAACAAAATTCATTAAAACTATTTGAGAAAATTTATAAATTAGAATCATTTCTTAGTTACRGAGTATGCAGTAAAAAAGTTTCATTAAAATACATATTTCTTGACTCTACTCAATTTTTTGATTAGTTTTCCATTTCATTTTTTTATTCTTATATTAAAATATGAAAAATTAATTATGTRTCAACTTAAAATTTATAAATAATACATTATTATAAAGTAAATGGTCTATATATACCGTGCATGCATGCWCGGGATTCATACTAGTTTATAGTAAATAAATATGATTATTTTACGATAAAGATGACTAACCGAATAAATAATGTAAACTTACTTAAGAATGTAAGTATATATACAAGTAGTGGATCGGCGTTAAAGTAGAAGGAGGGGTCAACAAAGTAAGAAATAATGACTGAAAAACGGCAAAGTATCAATTAATTTACAACACAAGTCGCAAATATTGACATCAAAATTTGGAAAGTTGGCATATTTCCCTGAAAAAGTCTGGTTTACCAAAGCAAATGTTAGATACTTGTGTCTATATTTATGATGACTTAAAATAAAGTCACCTTCTAGAACAAATGCATTTACAAAATCAAACATTTACACACCAATCCCTCCTATTCCTCCTATTACAATACTCCTTACATTAACAAATCACTACCTCCGTTCTGAATCTTCGGATAGACTGTTATCTATTTGACTTTTTCGTAACAAGATTTTTGAACAAAGATAACGATTGATCAGAACAGAGGGAGTATATACTATATACTAATAGTACACTAGAATACAAAAACAACTATAAAAAAAAATAATTAAGTGGCCATCATTTTCCCTAATTTGATCTTAATTCCCCATTTTCATGGGAACAAACATGAAAGACCACCCATCATTTTCCCTAAAACTTTAATAAAAATGAAGATGATGCTAAAGTAAGTGGGGGCATAATCCTCATATTAGGCAAGAGGGTCAAATTTGTTGTCCTTTGTCAAAGAAGCTCCCTTTTTTCTATACCAATGTTGTGCAATTTGTATGACAATAATTGCACTTAAAAAAAATCTCTTGTTTTAAGGCTTTGAGAGACTTGAAAGTATGTTGGGAGGCCAAATTTGTTCTCTTGGTTTTCCATTAGAGCCCTCATTGAAGAATCCAATTAATCTTTGGTTGCATGCTTGATTTTAGAGTCCTAGGAGAATGTAGTAAACCAAGGTAATTGGTAGTGCTATCAACATCCCAAATATCACTCTGCCATAGAAAATGGAATTCAACAATATTAGTAAAAGATAAATCTACGCTGTATAACCGTCTTACATAAAAATATTAACGATATGTTAAGATTAATATTAGTAAAAGTTATGATCACTTACGCAGTACTGAGGATAGCTGGATGATTGTTATACTCTTTTGCGAAGACAAATGGGACGATTCCTTGAGGAAGCGCAGCCTATTTAGAGCAAAAAAAAGTAGATGTTATTATGTCTATTTTCGAATATATTTTGAAAACACGTTAGTTTCTAGAGTATGATTGAGGAAAGTACGTGATTTGATTTATCTTACTATATTATCCTTGTGTTGTAAGTTTGTTTCTTTGTTTGAAATTAAAAGTTGCATAACGAAAATGAAGAAAATATGAACCTGAACAATGGCAATGCGAAGGAGGTCGCCCCTTAAACCAATGACTATAGCTGCCACCGCCATTACAGCCGGTCCGGTTAGAAATCTCACCGCCATTGAAAAGGTTGCTACGGTATTTCCGCATGCAATGATCTTTGGTTGAAGCGCCATGAACAAACCTTTACAATAAACATAATAACAACTCATATAATTAATCTCAATTGTCCAAAAACAAACATATACCAAAAAAAGTTCAAACTCGACTATCATACATTATATAATATAAAAGTCATTATCGATATTATACATCTTATTTAACGATAATAACATTAACCCGTGATCCTATCATTGATGATGATTTAGCAAAAGTAGGTTTAGCAAAAGGACGTAGGAAGAAGATCATAATCGGGACAGCCTAAATTCCTCGTGGCCTCCATGCTAGGACCACTTACTAAGGGAACATATAGTCCCTACAATATTAGATAGGTCAATCAAATTCTAACCGTAGTTTTGAATCACGACAACGTGACCTTGATGCCAATTGCCAACATTTTTGCTTTAAAGACTCTACTTTAAAAAAAATATATAGATTGAAAGAAAATATATCCACCATTTTATGATTAAAATAAAAGTTTATATCATTGATTTGGATTGAAAAAACACTTTTATAAAGTACGATTTTACGTCTGTGATTTTATAATGATTTTAGTAAAGTCATATGATAAATTTGATAAAGATAAAACTTCTATCTTTTCAATAATTCTTAGCTTTTTATAAATTTTGCTAATTTGTTTCGAAAAAAAGAGAAGATTATTATATGATGAATGGAGTCAGAAACTCGAACGGTAAACATAATATGTATTAATAATAAGCAAACAGATTAAGAGAAGTCTTTATCAAGTTTATGATATCATTAGTTAGTTAAGTGATCAATTCATATACAAATAAAAGGAGATTTGTTATTTAATAACCCCAAATTGGCTAGGCCTTCCGTTATCAATCCCAAGTCGGCCCGGTTGCCCTCACTTACACGATTATTTAAATTTGGCGCCTTCACTTAAATGATGATTTAAATTTCACTTCCTTCTAAGTAAAAAATTACACGCTCTTTCATGAGTTACACCATTTCTGCATTCCCAAAGTTGAATTTGAAATTTCTAATTAAGTTGTGACAACTCCTTACTGGTTAATCTAAATAATCGTGATATCTTACACTGTCACACTCAGTATAACAGTTAATCTAAACAAAACGCTCCCTCATGAGTTTCAACACTAATGCATTCCAAACTTGTCCTCGAAATCCTTTATTAATTTAGAACAACTTGTTACCCGTTAACCTAAATAATCGTGATATCTCACACCGTTACACTAGGTATACCAAAGAATTTTGAGAATGTACGATCCAAACTCCAAAGTGATGTAGGTCTAAAGAAGAAAAGAATTGGGAATAACAAAGTACCATAGAAGGGAAGGAAACAATACCAATTGGTAGAGAATGCTCGTGTACTAAGGACCTACATAAAACTTTGCCAAACAAATGCACATGGGAAATTGGTGCAAGTATCCACCACACAAAAATACAAGTAAAAGTTATGGGAAGAACATCAAATTGAAATTGAATGAATAGTTTACATACCTAAGCTAAACATAGCCATCCCAAGTCCAGCATCTGATAATATTGAGATTGAGTTCTCAACTATTTTAGGCATTCTCACATGCCACCTGCATAAATACAACCATTCAATCATACTTTGCATATCAAACACTCATTCATTCAATCAAACTAAGAATTTTATACGTCTCGTATCGACTTTTAACAAACTGGTAGGTTTTCGTAAGACTACTTTTCGACTTAGAATGATTCTCCAAGCTAAGTAACCTTTGTACCTCATGTAGTTGTAACAATAAGTAAAGTTTGTTGATGTCATAAGGCTGTTGTGTGCTGTACAACAGTCTTATTTGAAAATTCGAGTTGATTTTGTTACATTAATATAAGAAGATGACAAGTGTAACAAAAATGTGATTAAAAGTAAATATTAGGTATTTCTTCGTTGAGAAGAGGGTGTGGACCGTAAACATAGAAAATGGGATGTGAGCTTAAGAATCATAAATCAAATATGAAGAATTTTTTTTTGTATATACTAATTTCCAGAGCTTGAAATCGAGATCTCTAATTAAGCTAGAACAACACAATTTCAGTTGATCTAGCTTGAAATCGAGACCTGTACGATCAAGCTTTCTCATTATATGCTCTCATCACAAACAAGAAGCTAAAGAAATGATAAATGCATTATATAAAGTATCTTATTATTATTATTATTACTAGAGGAGGTCATTTGAGAATCATTGATAAAAGTTGTTCAAGACATTATAATTGAAATATAAAGGATGGCTTTCCATTTCTTGACTAAATTCACATAATTGAGCTTTATTGAGGGACCCTAAAGTTATGAATTGTTAGCTTACCTAAAGGCAACCAAAGACCATATTAAACCAATCAAACTCGAGTACGTGTTTGGGTTTCTGATCAGCTTTCTCCACACCATTATTAGAATTAATCTTGTCATTACACTTGCTGGTGGCATTTGTTTTCCGCCACCCGTCTCCGGTGCCTCACCCGCTGTCTTGGGGTGTAATTCCGCGGTTGAACTTGACCCGAGTTTGTTCAATCGAATTGCCCCTTCTTTGAGTTCAGCTTCCTCGTCTGCTGGGAAGCTGAATTCGTCCCTCGCAAAATCCTCACTTCTCCTAGCACCTAAACGGATATCAATAACTTACTTATTTAATTTAATATGTTTCACTCAACTAGCTCGCACGCTAATTGAGTGAAACATAAATAAGAACATATAAACAAAAATGCGTACCTTTAGATTCGCCATTGGGTTGATCAGGGACCAACATCCGTATCTCCTTGGCACCTAAATCGGACCGACCGGATTGGTCCGGAGTACCAAAATCATTGCTGCCGAAAACGTGGAGTCCACCCACTTCAGATACAGGGGAAGCACTAGAGCTCCACACAAACATATGAAGCTCCTTAGCATCATGGCTCAACTTACTCTGATGATTATTACTATTATTATTATTGTTATTGTTATTATTCGGTTGTGCAACAGCTGTCGCTTGTTGCGGATTATTCTGAGCTGCTACTTGTAGTGGTGGACCTTGACTCTTCCCACCACTTTTAGTGACCCCACTTCCAACCAGGTCTGGGTTCGGGGCTGGGTACGCCCCAGCACCCGACACCGGAGCTGAAGGGTAAAACCCGAACCTAGGAGAAGCAGTTGGGTTCGGATTCTCCTCAAAGTTGGATGGGCGGGGCGTAGGCCCCCTGGAGGATTGTACAGAGTACAATTCGGCCGGCCCAAAATTGGATAACCTGCCCCCAAACCCTTGATTATACCCCATCATGGAATAAAAATCCGAGGTATTAAAATTCGACCCCCTAGGCGTAGGATTACGCGAGGAGCTGAGACTATAAATCTCAGCTCCTGTTAAATTCGATGGTCTAGGAGTCATACCAGAAATCGAATGTCTTGAAACATTCGATTTTCTTACTTTAACATGTAATTTACCATCTTGGCCAATTTCAGCATCCGTCTCAAGAAAATCCCGACCGTCTAATGAAACGACGTCAGAATCGACCTTAAACGAGACAATGGACGCCGCGGTCTCAGGGAATTGTTCCATGATAAGTATCTTAGCGCCGCGATACTCGAAAAGGAAGAGTAAAAGAGTATACCAAATGATACATTGGAGTACCACTATTTGTACCATAAGGCTACCAGAGTAAGGCCCGTACATGGCAATCAACAAGGGAATACCCATAACTAAGGTATTTGGTAAAGTCGAAAGCGAAAAAATCGTAATCATCCACTCTAAACTTCCGTTTCGAGTTAAATTAGTCCATAAGGTTAATATAGTTAACATTATGAGCTTTTGTAGGGTGTCGGCCGCGATAAACCGGAGGTTCATTTCGTACGGGTTGTTTGATGAGATAAAATGGAAAGAAAGAAGCGGGACTGCGAAAATCGCAACAAATCGGTTTATGCCAGAACACTGGTCCGGGGAGAATATTTTCCACCAACGGACGGAGCCATAGGCTAGAATCATGGCTACGTAAAGCGGAACCACCGCGGCTAAGACGGTGTAGAGGTCATGCCACGAGATCATGGCTTTAGACTGGGAGTTTTGGAGATGGAGAGGTTGAAAGAATGAAGGAAAAAACAGTTAAGTAACGAACTAAGATGAAAATGGGAGGTTTGGGGTTAAGGACTAGTGGAGTGAAGTAAGGGAAGAGCATACTATATAAGATAAGGTGTGCCAAGTGAGTTGGGTAGATGGGTCCCTTTTTTTGGGAAATTTGAGTTGTATGGATTACATGAACATGTTGTTCCATTGGAATAAAGGTAAGATGGGTGAGAGTGTTTTGAGAATTATGGTCACTCTAATTTTGTGAATAAGTTTTTTTACAATTTTGAATATACTCGTAGTTTTTTTTTTTTTTTACCTAACTAGTCTTAAACCCGTGTAAATTGCACGGGTTTGTAGTTTTAACATTGTTTAGTAAAAAAGTGCAAATATATCTGATTAAGTTTTTTATGAAGCCATATTTAAGGGGTTAGAT
>VHZZ01006173.1:49527-69800 GCA_009801015.1 Silene noctiflora
GATCACAACCGTCGAAACGACGGTAATGTCAAACTCTAGATAGCCAATCATTACCGATGAATGATGACCAGTTGACTTTATAGAAGAATCATCCCTTGCGTATTCTTATATTGAGTTTACAATGACGATATTTAAATCATCATCGTGATCGCACCATTGTTGAGGACACTCACTCCAACAACATTAACCTTTTACAAAAAAAAGACTATAGTAGATTATAGGGAGTCTTGAGTGAGACTTCTCTAAAGACTCTTGTGAGTCTTGTCTGAAGACTCCCCAATAATATTGTTTTTAACCTTATAACTTCGCTAATAATGACCATAACTCAACTCAAACTAGTAAAATAATCGGAAAAAATCGACCTAAGTAATAAATTAATTAAACAACCAAAGTATAACCTGAATAAACCCTAAACATTATCATAATTTCCAGGTAATGATGTGACCCATCTGAAACCTCACCCAAACAAGGCCCAACCCCACAAATCTATCTAAATGACCAGACCCAAAAATGAACCGAACTCGACCCGACCCAAACCCGACCTAATAATTGACCTGAAAATCTCGATCTATAAACGACCTGATGTGGACTACGCCACCCGCGCTCGCACTCGCTTTAACACCTCCAAAAGCCGGGAGCCTTCCTCAAGGCAACTTCGACTCATGGAAGTGCTACAAGACTTCGTTTCCCAAGCTATATAGTGTGAACTCTGATAGTAAGCAATTTAGGACAAGACTACTTATACGATTCAAAGGAAACTAGATAAGTTATGGTTGAGTAATTAGTTTACATGTCATGGGATTCAACACAAATCCCCGAATGATACAACCAAATTGAAAAATAAGATGCAGTCAAAGATTAGTAAAAATACAACAACAAGGATGGTGACAACTAAGATGAGACCGCTCCAAGCCCCCAATGAGTTCAAATGCAACCTGTCACGCCTCTTCTCTCCATATGAGCGGAAATCATCATCTGGTTCACCACAAACATTTGAAAACCCGCTTGGTTAGTCACGATAATTAAAATGCTCGATACAATGATGTAAATTAATACATAAATGTTAACTACATGCAATGACGTGATGATCAATGAAATGAAACCATTACTCGACATCCTCCTCAACACCAACCACAGTGACAGCATCGCAACGCTACCACGAACTTACCGGACCACAGCCCGAAAGAAGGTACTCCGGACACACCGGTGGTACCGGGCCCCAGAGCGACTCACATCCCCTTCCAGGCAACATGTCTCAACCACATGTGCCCCTCCGTAACTCAAGTCCTTAATGTGAACATCTCTCTTGGAGTGGGAAGCTCGAAGAGGCGACCCGAGCGCAAGACGGTCTCGCAACCGTATTATGGCTCCAAAACGATCACAAACCACCAACAACTACCACCATCCAACAACTCCAACCAACACAAGTGTCCAATGATGCACATAAATAAAATAAGACTCGCATGTATCAATTAAACCATGTGAAAGCAAGAATCAACTATGAAATCACCAAACCTTTTCCCTAATCATGTTGTAATGCAACTAATGATATTATGTTACCAATCCAATTACCAAAGTACCATCATAACCAAGTATCCTCATCACATACCATGAAACCTTAACTACCAATATCCATGTTATCATGCAACTACCATGGAAATTGTGTAATTTATGAAACTTAATGCATTAAGGAACATTTATACTACCAAGACAAAGTAGGAAAATCCTACCTCTTGTTATTCATCACACTCAAGGAACCATGATAGAAGGACTCCTTAATGAAGTCTCCTTCTACACAATTTATAACTAACTATCACAACATAATACTCAATAACAATAGTATTAATTAATCTTACTAATTAATCCCTTATTAATGAGATCAAACCGTAATTTAATCCATAAGACAACCATCCTAAAATTAAGGTTTGAAAGACTAATTACAAGAGGAAAAGAGGGGAAAATTATACTTACAAACTCAATGGATGAACAAGATAAGAATTGAGAGACAAATATTCACTACTATTGCAAATCAAGAAGATGAGGTTATGAGAGATTATTTTGAGGATAAAGAGATAAAGGTTGGTGGGAATTGTGAGTTCAAAACAAAGGAGGAAAGAACAAAGGAGAGCTAGGTCCACAAGCTATGAAATGCGCGTACACGAGTGATAGTGACAACACTAGGTCGAGTGTTCAGAAGCCCTCGTTCAAGTGCAATACACTTGATCGAGTTCTCAGAAGCACTCGGTTGAGGGCAGTCCACTCGGTCGAGTGCACCCGAGTACTCGGTTGAGTGGACGAAACAGCAGCTTCCAGACCTAGACCAACCCCCACTCGGATGAGTGACCTCCACTAGGTCGAGTACTCGGTGTACTCGGCCGAGTGAAACCTTATAAAATCCCGAGTATTACAATATTTCTCCCTTAAGATGAACTTGGTTCTCGAAGTTCAACCTGACTCGACAAGACTCAAATGGGGTAATCCCGACTACACAACCAAGGAGATGTTTTATTACACAAGACACTAGGACACTCTGCGAGGGTTGGGACGACACATGACTTACTAACAAGACACTTAAAAAGGAATAACTTGCACTTTGCGCGACGCGACCTACCTTTCTAGAAACAAAGTTACAACCTCGTAACCGATCTCATTACCTGCTCGAAAAGGTGAGGGTAAAGCTCTTTCATAGCTTCTTCGGCCTCCTAAGTGGCCTCATCGACTGTGTGTTTGGACCATAAGATCTTTACCAATACCGTCTCTCCATGCCTCATCTTCTTCACTTTCCGATCCAATATCTCTTTAAGGGTCTTTACATACGTCAAGGCATCATCCAACTCGATTGACTCTGCCTCTAACACATGGGAAGGGTCGCTAAAATACTTCCGCAATTGGGATACGTGGAAGACGTTATGAACACGGTCAAGTGCCAGGGGGAAGAGCTAAACTGTATGCTACTTCGCCGACCCTATCCAATATCTCATAAGGACCTATGAACTTTTGGCTCAATTTAACTCTCTTCCCAAATCTCATCACTCCTCTAATTGGAGACACTTTAAGAAATACCTTGTCAACCACGACAAACTCGATGTCACTCCTCCTCAAATCGTCATATCTCTTTTGCCTATCTTGGGATGCCCTCATCTTGCCTGCTTCTTCCTTGAGTCACATCATTGACAAGATGGTACATAAGGAGTGTACTAAATTCCTACTCAAGGCATCGGCCCCCACATTGGCCTTCCCCTGATGGTACACAATCTCCATGTCGTAGCCTCAAATGAGCTCTATTACCTCCTTTGCCTCATATTTAACTCCTTTTGGGTGTAGATGTATTTCAAGCTCTTATGGTCGGAAAACACCTTAAATGTTGCTCCATAAAGATAGTCCCTCTATATTTTCAAGGCGAACAGAGCGGCTGCAAGCTCTAGGTCATGTGTTGGGTAGTTCTTCTCATATGGTTTCAATTGCCGCGATGCATAGGATATTAACTTCTAGTTTTGCATGAGTACACATCCCAAACCATTCTTGGAAGTATCGGTGTACACTTCAAAGTTATCACTCCCTTCCAAAAAGGCTAGAATCGGGGCCGTGGTTAGGTGCTCTTTTAGAGTCAAGAAAGTCGTCTCATAACTCCCATCCCATTTGAAACGGTTCTCCTTCCTCATTAATCCCATCAAAGGCCTAGCAATCTTCGAGAAATCCATCACAAATCTCCGGTAATATACGGCTAAACCATGGAAGCTTCGAATCTTCACCATGTTCTTTAATGCCTCCCACTTAGACATGTCTTCAATCTTGGACGGGTCAACGGATACCCCTTTTTTCGACACTACATGCACTAGAAATGCCATCTTTTCAAACCAAAACTCGTACTTACTAAGTTTTGCATACAACTGATGATCCCTCCAGGTTTGTAACACGACCCTCAAGTTCTCCTAATGCTCCTCCATATTCTTTGAGTAAACCAAGATGTCATCAATGAACACCACTACGAACTTATCTAGGAACAGACTAAATACCCTATTCATGAGATCCGTGAACACGGTCGGGGTGTTAGTAAACCTGAAAGGCATCACTACAAACTTGCAATGCCCATACCTCGACCTAAAAGCGATCTTTGGTATATCTTCGTCTTTAATATTCAATTGGTGGTAGCCCGACCTTAGATCAATCTTCGAAAACACACCGTCTCCACTAAATTGGTCAAAAAAGTCGTCAATCCTCGGTAATGGATACTTATTCTTAATGCCGACATTGTTCAACTCCCGATAGTCAATACACAACCTCAAACTCCAATCTTTCTTCTTTACAAATAGGACCGGTGCACCCCATGGTGACACACTCGACCTAATGTACTCTTTGTTTGCCAATTCGTATAGTTGTTTCTTCAATTCCTCCAATTCTTTTGGAACCATTCGGTACGGGGCTTTAGAGATTGGCCTCACCTCGGTTTCAAGTCCACGTTAAACTCCATTTCTCTTTGAGGAGGTAATCCGGGAAATTCCTCTGGAAATACATCCGCATACTCCCCTACTAACGGGTTGTCTTGAGCTTGTTGTATCTCCACACTCGTGTCCCAAACATGACACAAGATCATTGGGAAACTCTTCTTCAAACCGGACTTCAAGGTCATTACCGAAATAAATTTTACCTTGGGCTTGACTAAGTAGCCTTTGCATGACACCCTAACACCTCTAGGTCATTTTAAGGGAAGTTTTTTTTGATGACAATCTATGTTGGACCTATGCTTACTTACTCAATCCATTCCCAAGATTACTTCAAACCCCTCCAAAGGAAACTCAAAGAGGTCAACCAGGAAATTTAATGCCCCTATCATATCCGACACTCCTTTGTAGAATTTTGAACATACGATTGACTCACTCGAAGGCATAGACACATCATCCTTCACCGACTCACCCTCTCCTAAACCTAAGGTCAAAACATGGTTTCTAGACACAAAAGAATGAGAGGCTCCCGAATCAAATAAGTTAAAAGAAGGTTGAGAATTGATAATAAATGTACCGGAGACCACATGAGCATCTTCCTCGGCATTCTTTTTCCCCATGGAGAAGAGATTACCGCTTGACTTTGGTTCCCCTTGGACCGTACTAGCCGATGTAGTCGGCCTTGTCTTCGTTGCTTGACTTGTATTGTAATTGGTTCTTTGGGATTGGGCTCCCCGATTATAGACTCCCCGTCCACGGCCACCATTGAAAGAGGAGTTGGAATTGCGGATGTTAGTCATCCCTTGGGAGGGAGATTGATAGGAGCTCCCTTTCCCAAACCCCTTACTTGATCCCCTTCCGCCATAGCTTGTACCTTCGCTTCTCTTGTGGCCAATTCCGCCACAATTGAAGCATCGCAAGCCACCTACTTCACTCGTAGCCTTTCCTCCATTCCCACTTGATCGAGCATAGCCTCCCCCATTTCTTCGACTTCCTTATGACTTTGATTGATGATCTTCTTTTGATGTCCACGGCCACCTTCACTCTTGGCCTTCCTCTTTTTTTCGGCCTTCTCCTTTGCTTCTTTGGCCATATTGAACAATTGTTCGGCATTGTCGGCCCTTTCATACACATCTTTCATGTCCATTAACGCTCCTACATGGAGTTTCTTAAGGACCTTCAAGGTGAGGCCCCTCTCGAACTTTAGGGCCAAGAATTGGGGGCTAAGGTGTACGTCCTCCACATAGGTGACAAGTTCATTAAACCGGATGTAGTACTCTTGGATGTTCATTCCTTCGGTCATGGTAAAGTTGTCAAACTCCGCCCGGAGCTTGAATTATTGTACGTGCTCCGGTATGAACTCATCGCGCATTTCCGCCTTGAAGTTGGCCCACGAAATAGCATTAATGATGCTCTCCCTTTTAGTACTCTTTCAGCACCTCACACTCCTTAAACCAACAATTACCCGCTTGAAATCCCAAGTAGAAGGACGCTTTCTCAACTTTCATCTATTCCGGCCACCTAACCACCTCAATTATATTCTCCATTTCGCGCACCCAATTGTCGAAAAGGTTCGACTCCACGACCCCCTCATACTTGGTGGGGCGGTGCCGCGCTATGGCATTGCTAATGGTTGCGACGTCCACTTCCTTCCTTGTGACTTTCTTCGGAGCCTCCGTGAGGGCCTCATTTTGTATCACAATGCGATCAATCTCGGCCTCGCATCTTCGGGTTAGCCCGGTGGAGTTAGCTTTTCTCGGCATTCTTTAGAAAAGAACCATGAAAAGTGTCAATATGTGTCTCACCAAAAAGAGACAAAAAATATTGACTCCCTTTAGGAGTTCACTCGGCCAAGTCAATGGTTCAACTCGGTCTAGTAAGTACTAACTCGATCGAGTGTCTCATGCAGGGAACTCCGAAAGTCTACCATTTTACTTACTCGGTCGAGTGCCACTAACCACTTGACTGAGTGATATCCACTCGGTCGAGTACATCACTTACTCGGATGAGTGAAGAACCCAGAATTTCATATCCTCCTATAAGTCACCCACTCGGTCGAGTGGAAGGGTATACTCGGTCGAGTGCCTCAATCTTGGCCAAGGTTTCCCTTATTCGCTAGACCAAGTGCACCCATTAGGGTCTCACTGTAATATTTCATGTTGGTAGACGTTCTCATTTGAGAAATTGTAACGGTGGAATTAGATAAGGTGATTCTATGGTTGATTTTATGTTGTGAGCAGCTGCGTTGCTGAGGTAGGCTTGGTTGGGTGAGTAGTGTCGAGGATGGAAGGTGAGAGTTGAGTGATGTTGGATAGTAGGGTGGTAGGTGTTGATGTTATGCAGTTATGGGTTTGAACTTCGGGGACGAAGTTCGTTTTAAGTAGGGAAGAATATAAGACATCAGATTTATGGTCTTAGGCTACTCGGCCGAGTATGGGGTACTCGACCGAGTAGCTGTTGTGGGTAGTCTATCAGAGTTCTGTTTGTTGTGAACTTGGGCGAGTGAGTTAGAACTCGCTCGAGTGTGGCTTACTCGATCGAGTGGCCTGCACTCGGTCGAGTGGCTCGTACTCGACCGAGTGTCCGGTTCTCTAGAGGTTTTTCCGCGGTTTTGATTAAGATAATTAGAGGAGTATAAAAGGGKGTGTTAAGCATTTCTAAATCAGTTCCTAAGTTTTGTTTTAAAACCAAACTACGTACACAACTTCTCTAATTATCCTAATCATCTCCAAGTCTAGGTTTGATCAATCGTGAGTCTTTGCATCTCGTTTTCCGTGTCGATTTCGTCGGTAAGTCTCTAGCTTTCTTCTTAGTCGGTTAATTGTTGTCATTAGGGGTTTTGGAAAACCCTAATTTGGGGATTTAGAGTGTTGGTCATTGTATGTGTTGTTGATTATCATGTTGTAGGTGACGATATGTTATTCGTTGTGTGTTCGTATGATTGGCTGAGGTATAATGGATTGCGAAAAGGTAAGGTTTCCCTACTCAGTTGATTGTAGAACATATGTGGTATAATGTGATGTTCTTTGTGACTATCTTATGGTTAAGTTTATTGCTATTATTGGTATTGAGATGGATGTTGGTGTTGGTATTGTGAGCCATTGCGAGAGATAGTCTCAACCCCATTGTTCGCCTCTTGTGTTTCTCGATGCAAGGGGGATGTGCACATTAATGGACTTGGGTTCGCTCATGCGTTGAGCAGGGCTTAGGTGGTACGGCTACGGTCCCCACTGGCAGTGAGGATTACCTATTACGATGGGTAATCTGGCAGGGCTACACCACCCGGGGTGTAGTCAGTTACTGGTTACTATGGAGTATGGAGTTGGTTGCAGTTACTATGGATGTGTATGTTTTATTGTATATTGTAATGTTTTATGGTTGAGTGACCCCGTTTATGTTTTCAAAAATGTGGTGATCCATTCGGGGATGGTGAACAGTTAGCTTAGCAGGTGATGATGATTATATTTGTTGATGTTGCTGGGGGGATTGGCAGGGCCGAGTCATCATCAATCGTTTTGTAGTTTAGCTTCCGCATGTCACGTTTTCATACTCTTATCACTGTTTGGGTTTTTGGCTTTGTATTTGGATTTTGGAGTTATAATCATTTTTAATAAGTTAATCGTTAATTATGTTTCATTATGGTCTCTGTGATGTACACTACCTCAGGTAACCGAGATGGTAGCATCCTCACATCTTAAGGTAGTTCTTGATAAGGTACCTTGGGGTATAGGGATTTTACACTCACACTCATCCCGGCTCATATGGCCGCACCTATGAAACCCTACTTGGCATGCTTCTAAACACACAACGGTAAGAAAACATAGATATGAAGTAACGTATGCGTCTAAAACAACTAGCATGTGAATAACACTCCTTATTCATGGATAACTCAACGTGCAATCACATCACATTCATACATAAATATCCACATGCTCCATGTAACTTGGTTATACTACTCCTATGATCACATCATATGTCACAACCAATATACCGACTTTCAAATAACATTATAAGAACATGCAACACCTACATGCACATCAAGATGCCCCGTTACCCTACACGGTGTGGCCGAATAGAGTTAAGAGGACAAGGGTACAACCTTGGGACGTCTCCCAAGCTTGTCACGAGCTCCCTACAACTCGAACCAGGTTCATTTTAATTGACACACCTACATTCATTAGTTCATTAGTTTAGGCTCCAAAATCATCGCTTTGATACCACTTCGTAACACCTCCCAAAGCCGGGAGCCTTCCTCAAGGCAACTCCGACTAATGGAGGTCCTACAAGGCTTGGTTTCCCAAGCTTTGTAGTGCGAACTCGGATAGTAAGCAATTTAAGACAGGACTACTTATACGATTCAAAGGAAACTAGATAAGTTATGGTTAAGTGATTAATTTACATGTCATGGGATTTAACACAAATCCCCGAATGATATAACCTAATCGAAAAATAACACGGAGTCTAAGATTAGTAAAAAAATACAACAAGGATTGTGACAACTAACATGAGAGCGCTCCAAGCCACTAATGAGTGCAAATGCAACCTGTCACACCTCTGCTCCCCATATGAGCGGAAATCATCATATGGTTCACCACAAAAATTTGAAAACCCGCTTGGTTAGTCATGATAATATAAATGCTCGATACAATTATCTAAATACATAAATGTTAACTAAATGCAATGACATGATGATCAATGCAATGCAACCATTACTCCACATCCTCCTCAACACCAACCACGGTGACGGTATCGCAATGCCGCCAACAACTCACATGACCGAACATGAAAGAAGGTACTTCGGACACACCGGTGGGACCGGGCCCGAGAGCTACTCAGATCCCCTGCTAGGAAACATTTCTCAACCACATATGCCCCTTAGTAACTCAAGTCCTTAATTTGTACATCCTTCTTGGAGTGGGATGCTCCAAGAAGCAACCCGAGCGCAAGACGGTCTCCTAACCATCTTACTTCTCCAAAAGGATCATAAACCCCCAACAACTACCGCCATCCAACACCTCCAACCAACACAAGTGTCCAATGATTCACATACAGCAAATAAGACTCTCATGTATAAATTAAACCATGTGAAAATAAGAATCAACTATGAAATCACTAAACCTTTCCCCAAATCATGTTGTAATGCGACTAATGATATTATGTTACCAATCCAATTACCAAAGTACCATCATAACCCAGTATACTCATCACATGCCATTAAACCCTAACTACCAATATCCATGTTATCATGCAACTACCATGGAAATTTTGCATTCATGAAACTTAATGCATTAAGGAACATTCATACTACCAAGACTAAGTACGAAAACCCTACCTGTTGTTATTCTTCACACTCAAGCAACCAAGTTAGAAGGGTTCCTCAATGAAGTCTTCTCCTAAACAATGTATAACTAATTATCACAACATAATACTACAATAACAGTAGTACTAATTAATCTTACTAATTAATCCCTTATTAATTAGACCAAACCCTAATTAAATCCATAAGATAATCATCTCAATTAGGGGGGTGCAAGACTAATTACAAGAGGAAAAGAGGGGAAAATTATACTTACAAACTCAATGGATGAAAAAGATAAGAATTGGGAGATAAATCTTCACTACTATTGCAAATCTATAAGATGAGGTTTTGAGAGAGTATTTGGGGATTTTTGAGGATAAAGAGATAAGGTTTGGTGGGAAATGTGAGTTCAAAACAAATGAGGAAGGAATAAAAGAGGGCTAGGTCCACAAGCTAGGATATGTGCGTACACAAGTGATAGCGACAATACTCGGTCGAGTGCTCGAAAGCACTCGGTCGAGTGCACTCGAGTACTCGATCGAGTGGACGAAACAGCAGCTTCCAGACCTAGACCAACCTCACTCGACAACCCCCACTTGGCCGAGTGACCTCCACTCGGTCGAGTACTCGACCGAGTGAAACCATATAAAATCCCGAGTATTATACTCGGGAAGCGGCGAGACTTGCCCTCGAAACACCCTAAGGGGCACGCCATGGGTTTGATACCGATTTATAAGGCTTTAAAACCAGTAAAAGTTTGAAACAAGCCTTCAAATAGGAGTCGCTACCAAATTATTATGGAAAATTTGGAAACCATACGGATCAACTTTATGTAATGTCAAATTACACACAAAGCAGAAATGACATGAACACTAAAGATGGAGATTCATTCTCCTTAGCCTTCCTGCATTAGAATGAACTATGAATGCCTACGAATACGGTCATCCAGTATTGAATGAAACCTGAGTAAGGGTGAGAGTATGTATTGGGAAGATCATTAATTAAACACCCAATCCCACTCGCTCTCTATTACGGCTTCTGCTAATCGATTCGATTTATTGACTATAAGTATATTATGCATGCTATGCAACATCTATTAGATTAATTCTAGCATGTGGGAATTATCTTGTCGGTTGGATTGTCAAACAAATTAGAAGGTCGAAATAGTTAAATCACACAAATAATGTACAAATAAATGTATGAGAATTGATGAAAGAAATACTTAATAGAAATAAAAGGATTGAATGAAAAATAAAAGGATTTAAAAGAAATAAAATATTTGAAAGGAGTGTCAAAGCACTAATAGTAAGGCTAATACGCTGTTGATTAAACGATAATACGGTTTATTCGTCGATTAATATTAACTAATATTACCTACGTTTGAACAAAACTGAGTATAGCAGACAGAGCTAACTAAGAACATGTGCAGCTTGCACTGCGCCTCTTAGAAAAGGCGCACAAGCTTGTTCGTTAGTTCTTAAAGAGGTATGACTGGGGGAAGTCAAATATGCCTTTGTGGTTTAGATTGATTAATGTTTGAAATCATTTTATTTACTGTTTATGAAACTAAATTTGAATAAAATAAAATAAGAAGATTAAAAAGATTGAAAATTGATCTTGAACCACCTAATGTCGATTATTAGGGATCTAATTGATAGCTGTCATTTCCACTCCCAAACACATTTATAAGCTTAACCTAGCATAATGGTAAGTCAAGATCGATCCATAAGGAGAGGGTTTCTAAGAATTGTCCAATCTACTATTAGAGGCGTCAATGTCACTATTAGGTATCGGTTTGTGAACTAATCTAATGTAATGCAACTAAAACAATAAGTAAGATGTAAATTAAAACAATGGTAAGATAATCGAATTTGTAATGAATTAAAGAAAAACTAGGGTGAATGAGTCCATATGGGTGAGTAGGGGATCTATTGATTTTAGTCACTTGTTGATTGGGGTTCTATTTGGTAAATTGGTTGAGTTATTCGGTATAACAATCCCACCTAGATTAACACAGGCTAGCCCTCGCTTACACAAGGTCGATCTACTAACAACATGTAAGTTCTAACACAATCTAAGGCTCTCGATCTTATAGATGTGTATAAACAAATAATGAAACATACAAGTGATTAGTGACACATCTCATCAAATATTTAGAGTGCATATGTTAGAAATAGAATTATTAATCAACAATTAGACCCAACATAAATAGATTAACCCTTAATCATACCCATAGCCCCTATTAACCTATTAATCCTAACTAAGTCCTTACTCACTCATATTAGATGTGATCATGATAAAACAACACGAAAGATTGATTTTGAGTTAAACATGAAGAAATAAGATAAGTGATTAATGAAATAAATAAAGATTAACAAGTAATAAGAAGAAATTAAGAGTTATGCCATTTTATTAGGAAATAGATGAACAAAATAAAGAATAGGTCTTGAATAGAATAGAAGACTTGTCACCAATCTTCAATATAAACCCAAAAAGTCAAATAACAAAGCTGGATTAACAAGTAATTAAAGAGTAGTATAAGGGAATGATTAATCTAATTAAGGAAGGATTAATTTAATGTAAATTATGGTTTAAGATGATAAAAGATGGATCCGTAATCAACACAAATGACGGCTATTTATATCATTACAAGATTAGTTTAAGTGGAGATTAGAAAACTAGGAAGTGGTAGTTTATCTCGGGTGAATTCTAGCTGTCTTGGGCGAGACCTACCTTCTTCGATAGCCATCTCGGTCAAGATGGCCTGTAGATGCTCGGTCTTTGCTCGATTCTGATCTCCAACTCGTGGGAGATCACTTAATCTTGTCCTAGATGCTTGGTGATCACCTCTAACCGTACAATTGATGCTTAGGATATTGCCTTTGGTTACCTTCTTCTCGATTCGCTCATGCTACATCCTTGTAAACCGTCAATTCTCCCTTATTGGCAAATATAATGAGGGAACACCTTATGTAGCTTATTACCTACAAAACACATTAAATAACCCAAAATAGCAAAGCGGAAGGAAATGACATTAATTATCACTATAATTAGCACAAGGAGCATGCAAAACGAGGTAAATTACGAGGTAAAAAGTGCGTAATTTATGACCACATCATAGATTAATTAGAAAGAAAAATAAATTATTTGAAATTGAAACATTAATGTCTAATTGCATAAAAAGTTAAAAATTGAAGTCTTAATTTAAAGCTCCGTAATATGATGATGCAAATGTAGGAAGACTCGTTGGTTGAGACGAGCTGGTTGTTAACCTTAGTAAGGAACAAAATTTGTGGTTTAGTTAATTACCATCAACTACACTGCTTGTTACGCTGGAAGAGCTCAAGGATGTCGAGAAGATCACGCTTGGTTCAATTTGTAATACCTCAGGTTTTGGGCAGTTGAGTACTCTATCGAGTGGGGGCTACTCTACCAAGTAGGTTATGAGCAGTGTTCTGACAGTAGTCTATTTCTTAGTTACTCGACCGAGTTGGGGCAACTCGATCGAGTAGGCGGTACTCGATTGAGTACGCTAGTTACTCGATCGAGTATCTGCGCTGTTACGGGTTTTATACCCGGTTTGATTTTAAAGTAAAAGGGGGAGATGTTATATTATAAAACAACGGATTCTTCTTTTTAACTTTTTACTTTGCAACTTTTTACATCGCTCAAACAACGTAAATATTTACTCTCTTTTTTACTCCCAAATCAAGGGTTGTGTTCGTCGTAATTTGGGGTTTTTCATACCGCCACGTTCGTCATGTCGTGGGTATGAAATTCGTATCGTTTTTTTGTTAATTCGGTAATGTTGGTTAAACCCTAATTTGGTAAATTGGGGGTTTTTGGGAGTGATTGTTGTATAAATTGTAATTGAATGCTTATTTGTATAAAAGGTGCCTTTGTAGAGGAGAAATTCTGATCTGCTCGCGCTAGCTTTGTGACTTTCATTTAAGGTAGGGTTTCCCTACTCGGTTACTATATAAATTGTTTTGACGATGTGATAATATGAGTATATCTATGTTTATGATGGTATTGTTTGATGATGGCATGTTTATCAATTTATGGATGAATGTTATAATTGTATGTGGTTCGCGAAGTGCGCCCTTGGTTTAGTGGAGTCATTTTCGGGAATGGCTTCACGCCCTTGTTCGCTCCTTGTGGTTCCCGTCACAAGAGGAATGTGCACATTAAGGTTCAATGGGTTTTGCGCTCTATGGCTTCGAGCGGAGCTTAGGTGGCAAGGCTGCAGTCCCCACTGGCGGAGTGGATTATCTGTTGCGACGGGTAATCTGGCAGGACTATACTTGTGTAGTTAAGTGTATGGAGAAATTGTGGACTTTGATGATTGTGACAATGTATTGTATTATAATGTTATATTTTGTTATGCAGTAACTGACCCCATTTATGTGTTTTGAAAACTGTGGTGATCCATTGGGGAATGGTGAGCAGTTGATTAACAGGTATGCCTTGGATAGCTCACGGGTTGCTTGGGATAGAGTCACCACTAAGTCTCTTAGCTAGTCTTTCGTTGTGTCTTATAATAGTTGTGGTTTTTGTAGTGGCAGAATTATGGTTTTGAGACAGTTGTACCTGAATTTTATGAGTTTTGGATTTGGATATATGTATCACTTTAACTTTAACCTTTAAATGTTGTTTCTTAATGGTCTCTTATGATATACTATGCCTCGGGTAATCGAGATGGTAGCACCTCTATATGCTAAGGTGGTCTTGGTAAGGCACCTTGGTGTATGGGGGTATTACACAATTAACATACAAGAGCTGGTTACACAAGAGTTGGATCACATAATCAAGTCCAAGGCAGTGGAGTCTTAGTTATTGGTTCGGAAATGGCTGGTGCTTTCATGGAATAACAAGAACGAGATTTCGTTTGTTGAATGAGATTTTGCTAACTTTTATTTTCTGTTGTTTTCATTATAGATATTTTCTGTTATTTTTTTACTTTAATTAATTAGGTTATCTTATTTCACAAGATCAATCATGTAACACAAGGAGTCCTCTCAGTTGGCCTATATAAGGCATGAGATAGATGCTGCATTTTTTCAGACTTTGATTAAGAAAAACAACAGAAAATTGGATCAAATTTTGATCCCCAATTCTTTGATTTGAGATCATACTTCAAGTCATTTGCGAACGAGGATTGGGCTCCAATCTCTTTTGATATTATCTAGGATTTCAGGCCGAAATTCAAGGCTATTATTCCTTTATTTCATGTTCTTTGATTTATTATTGTTGTTGTTGTTTTGGTTAGATTATAATCACAAAAAAAAATCGATTATTCATTCGGCAAATCCAATCATGTATGTTGTTACTGTTTCGTCTTAAAAAAAAAAAAAAAAAAAAAAAAAAAAAAAAAAAAAAAAACCTTTCTTTCGTTAATCTCATTTATGGTTTGTTGGTGCAACTCGTGAATCTAAAAGTTCAACACAACTTCATTATTGCTTCCGCGTTTTACATCATATGAATTACTAGGGATCTAAAATATGAAAATTAGATTAAAACAAATTTAAACTTTCTAATATAAGATTATTAGAGATCTAGACTTGATTTTAAATTAGCAAAGATTAAAACTTTGAAAACAATTAAACTTTGAAAAAGAAAATTAAAGTAAATGATTATTTGAAAATAATTGAAAAATTAACGAAAATAAACCGTCTAACATTTATTGTTAGAGATTTACAATAAAAAAAATCAATTTAGATCGTTTAATATTCAATTGTTAGAGATCTAAGATCAAATAATCAAATTTTAGTAAAAGAAATATTTAAAGTTTGAAAATCAAACAAAAATAAAAAAATTATACAATTAATGATAATAAAAAATTTAAAGTTTGAAAATCGATAAATGATTATATCTAATATGTGAGCATAATTAAAATATGATGTACAATACGAAATAATACTCCCTCCTATTCACTATTTTCTACCGTATTTCCTTATTCAGATTATTCGGATTCTTTCCCTATTTCTTTTCTTGGGTTGATTTGTGTGGTCCAAATTTAATTGCATAAGGAGTAGTGTGTTTTGAGTTGTCCAATTTCACTTTCTTATTTCTTGTACAAAAATGAAAGAGGGTGAAAATAGTGAATAGGAGAAAATACAAAATATTATAAAAGCAGGATTATTACATATTAGGAAGGAAATAAGAGATATGCTATATAATTAGTATTTACCATATAAGATATTATTATTATTATTTTTTGTTTTTTTGTTTTTGTTTTTTTTTTTTACTTTTTTGTGTGCAAGAAAGTAAAGTCCATATTATTCATCCTTAAAGGGAAAGAAGAAAATGACAAAGTTTCATACAAAAAGAATAGCCCATAGAGCAAGAAAAACAAAACCTAACGATGAGTTAGACTTTGGACAACTCTATCATAATGCACAACTTTAATGTTGTGCAAAACTCTAATACTAATATGAAATCGAAACTTATAAAGGAGTTGATCAACTGTCTGCTCAGTACCATGGAAGACCCTAAGATTACGTTCAGACTAGATGAAATAGCATAGCGTAGCAATACAACTTCGAAGCCAACCAGTCTTCCAGTGCCTCATGTGCTTCCTTTCCATGCTCCAGCAAAGAAGAGTAGAGCAACCAGTGCTCTGATGAGATAGACCTAACCAGCTAAGTGTCGTTTTCCAAAGATCTTGAGAATAAACACAACTGAAGAACAAATGTTCATGAGTTTCAGTTGCTGATTTACATAGGACACACCTATTAATGAGATAGAATCCTCGAGTTATAAGATTGTCAATAGTGGCAAGCTTATGTTGCATAGAAAGTAAAGCAATGAGTTTGTGGCTTGGTACAACACTGGTATGGTTCAAGGCAGTTGTCCAAGGAAGAGTACTGCAGGGAGGTCTGAACCAGTCATAGGCTCTTGCTAAACAGAATTTCCCTCCAGAGAACCAGGAGCTAAGTAAAGAAGAGGAAGAATTTAAGGAGCCAGACTTTGAAAGCAGCTCATCCTTTATCTTAATGATGCTTCCAAAACTTTCAGAGTAGCAGTCTTTAGCTTGAACCTCCCAAATTGTAGATGTAGGGAAATGATAAGCCTTGTTCCAGGAAAACCAAAGGCCAGTTTGATGATGAGCTAAAATCCAGAGTTTCTTTACTAGGACTGCTTTGTTCCATGATAGCAGTTCTTTAATAGCAAAACCTCCCTCAGTCCAAGGAGAACAGATAGTTTTCCAGCTCTGAAAAGTGAGTTCATGTTTTCCTTCCTCTGCATTCCAAAAGAAATCCTTGCACAACTTATTTATAGCTTTGATTATATTCCTTGGAAGGAGAGCATTTTCACACCAAAAATTAGTAAGACCAAATATTACAGAATTTAGAAGCTGAACTTTCCCTGCATAGGAGAAAAAATCTAGTAGACCAGTGCTGCAAATGGGATTGGATTTTATTTATAAGAGTCCCATAGGTATCAGTATGAAGCTTTGTAGTAGCAAGAGGAAGACCATGATAACGAAAAGGGAAGCTACCCTCAGTAAAGCCAGTGGCCTGAAGAGTATGAGCCTTGACAGCAGAAGAGACCCCTCCAAAATAAATGTTAGTTTTTTCAACATTAGCACATAATCCTGACCATTGAGAGAATTGTTCCAAGGTATGAAGCACAGCTTGCATAGATGGGACATCTCCCCTGGTGAAAACCATCAGATCATCTGCAAAAATAATATAAGTAACCCCAAGTTTTGCACATTTTGGGTGATGTGAAACATTTGGTTTATTGCAAATAAGCCTCAGATATCTGGAAAGCAACTCCATACTTAGGACAAAAAAATAAGGAGATAGTAGTTCACCTTGCCTAATACCACTCTCACCTTTAAAGAAGCCATGAATAGAGCCATTGACCTTATTTGAGAACCAGGAACTAGTGATACAACCCATAATCCAGTCTATAAATTGAAGAGGGAATTTTAAAGCAAGAAGCAACTCCCTAACAAAAGCCCATTGAAGAGAGTTAAAGGCTTTTCTGATGTCTACTTTAATTAGACGTCTAGGAGTTAGATACTTTCTGCCATAGCCCTTAACAAGAGACTATGAGAGCATGATGTTCTCATGAATATCCCTCCCCTTTATAAAAGCTGCTTGCTCATGGACAATTAGCTTATGCAAAATAGATTGAAGCCTATTAGAGAGGATCTTACTTATGGTCTTATAAAAAGTAGTGCAGCAGGAGATTGGTCTAAAATCCATCACAGTATTGCAAATTTTCTTTTTAGGAGTAAGAGTTATGAGAGTCCCATTTGCTTGCTTATTAAGTCTGTCATGCCTAGAAAAAGCTTGAATGGCTTTATAAAAATCAGAGCCCACTATGTCCCAGGAAGTTTTTAAGAACTCAGAGGAATACCCATCAGGTCCAAGACTTTTATCTGAGCCAATACTGAAAAGAGCTTGCTTAATCTCCACAGATTCCACTGGTTTTAGAAGACCATGGTGATCCTCGTCCTGCACACAGTGGCCTTGCTGAATAAAAGCAGTGTCAATTAGAGTAGTATCAACAGCACTGCCCAAGAGGCTCTTATAGTAGTCAACAAAACTATTAGCAACACTATTGAGTCCTACATGATCATGACCATGCTTATCCTTGATCTGGCCAATAATTTGTTGTTGATTTCTGTCATGAATTCTTGAGAAAAAATAATTTGAAGAGGAGTCATTGTAAGATATGTGCTTAATTTTTGCTTTCTGCCTAAGAATATTAGCCTCAGCTTTGCGAAGCTTTGTATAAGTATGGATCAAGGTTTTTTCTTGATCGTAAAGGTCATGTTGGAATTTGTGTTGCTGAATAAGATGCTGACAAGAAAATAGATCATCCCTACAGAGCTTAACCTTATGGGAGATGTTGTTGTAATGAAATTTATGGAGGGATAAGAGTTTAGTCTTGACCCTCTTAAGCATAGGCAAATTCTTAAAGATGAGAGAGCCATTAACAGGTTCCAACCAAGCATCCTTAACAGTAGAGTGGTAATCAGGGTGATCAACCTAACAGTATAGAAAGCTAAACCTAGATCTCTTAGTATTATCTTCTTGAATAGTGACAAGAACATGAGTGTCATTAGAAACTCCAAGGGGAAGGAAATTAGTTGAAGCTCCAGAGAAGATTGTCATCTAGTTAGTATTAGCCAGAGCTCTATCAAGCTTAGGCCAAACTAAAGTATCAATATCCTGCTTATTAGTCCAAATCATGTCACACCCTGTGCCATTAATGTCATCAATCCCACAGGTAAGCAAGCAAGAGTTAAAATCCAAAATATCAGGCATGGTTGGAGGAGTGTTGCTAATCCTTTCAGTAGGATCCCGGACTATATTAAAATCCCCAAGTAAAAGCCAAGCATTCACAGAGCCACTGAGATGAATAAGATGAGCCCACAAATCATCTCTAATTCTAGCAGAGTTACTAGCATAAACCATAGTCAGATGAAACTGATGACCAGTGGCATGGTGGAGGACTGCACAGTGGATGAATTGATCATGAATAAGAACTGGAGTAACAGTGACACTAGCTGCTCTCCATATAAGCCAAATTCTACCATTGACATGGGTAGAATAATTGCAAATAACCTGAAAATCTCTAAATTTGGATTGAAAAAGTTTTGTTGCTTTTTTGTGTTTAATCCTTGTTTCTAGTACCCCAAAAATATCCAGATGGTGATCCCTAAGGAAATTTATCACTTCCTGCAGTTTGAGGGGGTCATTTCTACCCCTAAGATTCCAGGAGGAGATCTTCATGACCAGGATCAGCAGTATAAGTCTCCCCTATGAAAGCAGCATTAAGATCTCTTTTAATATGAAGTATAAATTGAGTGTCCTGCTGTTGGAATCCATTATTATGTTGTGTAAGAGTACAGGGGGCAGGTGGTGATCCTCTCTTCAAGGTTATTTGAGGTACCACCAGCTGCTCCTCCTTACTGCATTATGGGGGAGTTCCCTCAGGAATTGAGAAAAGAGCCTCCTGAGCAGAAAAGGGAGAGACCACTAGAGAGTCATTCTCTTGACCAGGAAGAGTAGCTCTTTCAACAAGACCTGGGACAGGGTCCCTAGCACACCAGAAACCTTTCCAGCCACCAGATGAGGCTGATCATTATCCACAGCAATATCACCACTATCAGATCTATTTTTCTCCATAAGTGAGAAAAATCTATTATGAGTGACCAGAACATTAGAAGGATGGGAGGTAGCTGATA
This sequence comes from Silene noctiflora, assembly GCA_009801015.1. NCBI lineage: Eukaryota > Viridiplantae > Streptophyta > Magnoliopsida > Caryophyllales > Caryophyllaceae > Silene > Silene noctiflora. Next base: position 69,476 of record VHZZ01006173.1, read on the forward strand.
AGTCTCTCTTCAGGGTTATTTGAGACTCTGTCAGGGTCCCCTTCTTGCTTCATTATGAGTGCATTACAGAAGGAGTATGCTGTGAATTTTGCTCTCCTAGTTGGGATAGACCCTTCTAAGGAGGAGCATTCACAGCTTGTCCTTCTGAGGTACCACCTACCAGGCAAGGAACAGTTTTAACAGGCCTGTAGTTGCTGAATTGGTGCAGGTTTTGGACTATTTCTTTCACAGGATACAACTTTGTGACCTATTTTTCCACATTCAGAGCAATAGTGTGAAGGAAATCACAAACTGGATGTGAACATTCTGATTTTATTAATTAACA
>VHZZ01006177.1:7302-28191 GCA_009801015.1 Silene noctiflora
AGTATTAGTTAAGTAAATCTTCATTTTAAACAATTTATATTTATACCTCCTATATTTGGCATCCAAGTGGATAAAATGAATATCAACAATCAATCCATAATTTATTACTTTGTACCGTAAAAAAGGTTACAAAAAGAAAGGAAATAGCATATCGTTAACATTGTTCGAGTATCAAATAGTCGAAAAATACAGTAAACGCTATATAAATAGGAATATTTTCTTTTTAGTTCCTTAACCACTGAACTCTCCATTCAAACCGCCCCTACTATATTTACGTAGTTGCTCTTTTATAGATAAACATTACTTTTTCTTTGACTTTTTGCCATAACTTTTTCATACTTTACCCTTCCCCAACACAACAAACAAACTCTATCTATTTCTCTTTCTCACAAAATTAATCAAATCCAATTACTCAATTATGAAATATAGTTGTTATGTCAATCAAGTAATAATTCTAATTTATTTACACTATATCAAATTAGCGTGATTAAATTAATTTAAATTGTGAAATTAGGGTTTGAAACATTTTCATGTGAATGTGGGAGTTGCTTCGGTGTCATTAGCAACTCGTTCAGGTTTCATAATTCTTGTGTTGCACAACCTGTTTCGTCAGTCCATGATTGTTCAGATTCAAAAGCATTCATTTTCTCAAGTACCCATGTCACTCAAAGCAACATATCAATATTTCACTGTTCGGAGTTTTAGTCATAACAACAATCACACAATTTATATGTCAAGTTGGGAAATTTTACCTAGGTTACATGTAAATTGCAAGTCATAATGACTGATTATCCAAAACCGTACCATCTAGGAGGTGGTGGTTGGGCCGACTAGTGGTTTGTTGGCCGGAGTTTGATTGATTAATTTAAGAGGATTTAATCAATAGGTAACAAAATAGAAAATGGGGATGTAGAAATGATAAGGGTATAATTGTTATTCATATCCATGATTAAGTAAATTATGTCCATAATGAGCATAACCCTAAAACAATCCTACAAAATACAAATATTTTTCATCTTAAACATTAAAACGCTCCAAAAAGAACCCGAATTGGACGGATAAAATACTCTTATTAATTTTTATTTTTTGGTTCAAATGAGCGCACTATGTCGCGGGAAAATACTCTTATTATGAACACACTATATCTCCACCATCAGCCCACACTGAAGATCCATGGGCCGATTCTTTCCCAAGCAAGTCAAGGAAAAAAGAGGGAGAAACGGAAATACTCTGTATTATTTTTCCGTCTCCGTCAATTATTTATTTGTTTATATTCGTTTTTGGAAATATTTTACTGAAAAGGTTAAAAAATGATCGGAACGGAGGGAGGAGCAATGGCGAACATTTTCATCCCCAAATTAGCTCCGAAATCAGACTCGATTTCTCTCTTCTTCTCGTCGTATAATTCTAATTCGACGATGTTGAGCTTCAGGTTCTTCTTTCTCTATCTTTTTGTTTCGATTTTCGCGCTTTAATTTATTGCAATTTGATTTATTTTTGAAGAATTTTGGTTTGTTTCATGGAATTTAGAATGCATGCAATTATTTCAAGTTAAGTTTGGAGGTGTTAAATCGTTAATCCTGCATTGTATGAATAAATTGATTGAATGAAGCTGTAGAATTGTAGTTCTTTAGTGAATCTGGCTTAGTGATGTTAGTGTTAAGCTTAATTTCTGAAGTGAAAATGTTGAGTAAGATTATCGCGTTGTTACGCCGTTTCCGATTTCGCTCTAGAATAGTAGGAATCGCGAATTTGTTCGTGTTTTGTTTGTGTTTCAATTCGTCTGAATTCAAGCTGAATAGTGCTAGATTAGCGAATTACTACGTGGTGAGCACTGAACATATGAGTAAAAGTTCGAAGCGTAGTTTAAAGTGCTACTGTGTGCTTCATTGCTCATTCTGGAAACAATACCTAGATTATCATGTCTTTGTAGAATCAGATATTGGACGCGACACCTCGTGAGTCATGACTATCGAGGTATCTAGGTTTAGAAGGTTTACATGATTGTGTATTCAAGAGGTCTTGTGCTTGTTAACGCCAGCCTCCTATTTGACATGCAGAGTGCTGTGCCTTGAAGGTGTGGAAAGGGTAAAGAAGGACTAGAACAAAAAAAAAAAAAATATATGAAAAATGCATAAATAGCTGCACCTTATCTTTCAAGCGCACCTAGGCTAATACCCCACTGAACCGTTGGCTTAAGCGCACTCGAAGCAACTAGCAAGCTTCTTTATACTATGATATGATTACAACATCACCAATAAATAAAAGCACGAACAAATGAAACAGGATATTGTCCATTTCAATTCATTCAACAAATATTTTTTGTTTTGATAAAGGATATCAACTCCAATTGTCGGAATCAAAAAACGCGTAGAAACAGGTTAGATAGGTAGTACAAAACCTATCATAGTTCACTGATTAAACAGATTAAGAGTGTATACGCTCCTCTCTTTTTCATATGATAATTAGTTTGGCTCTTTAACGTCTCAGCCTTATTTTAAATCCACAAAAGTGGATTGTTGCACAAAATTCTATATTGAAAAGTACATTTGTTTTTGCAAAAAACAGTGTTCCTCATGTCTACAACGCGCACGCCTTCACATCACACCTTTTGCCTTGTCACCATAGGCCCAGGTGCCTAGGTTTGCAACAACAACAAAGCCTTAGTCCCAAAGTGATTTGGGGTCGGTTAATTTGAGTCATCATTGGAAACCGCTAGGGCACAAGTCCAATAACGCGGGCGCCGCGCTCGCGCACACACACACACACAAAATAACTAATAGATTGTAAAACAAGAGAGCAGGAAAATCTGGAAAAAACCAAAATCAAGAGGTAAAATATTTGAAAAAAAAAGTAGGATTTCTTTTTAAATAAAAATAAAAGTAGAGCAGAAATTCAAACATTAAACTACATTCTCCATGTGGATGATTTCTCTCCACAATGCCCTCTCCAATGCCTCGTTGTTCATCATGCTTTTAAATCGAAATTGTAAATGTGCGGAATATGCTCATAGTGTCCATATTCTCATATGTTGGGCTAGATTTGTTGTCGTCACACCTTTTTCTTAACTTTCCATATGAGAAGCTGCTTTCTTTTCAATTAATACTTCCAAGTGAAATATGTATTTTAATTGTTTGTAGAAGACTAGAAGGTGTATTGAGAGACTATTTGGCTACATTAGGAAGGTAAGATTGTCATTTATAAATACTATAATTTCGTTGGTATTTTTGTAAAAGAAATGCTTGTTTTATTTGGTTGTTTGTGGTGAATGAGCAGATAATTGTAATAGGACAATTATTCGATTTTACTAATAAAGATAAGACTAATCAACAAGTTAGGAAAATTTACTAGATTTTTAATTGTATAAAATGAAAGAGGTTATGTGCATGCATTGATATTTAAAACTAGTTAATTGTGTTAAATAGACTCATAATACTTCCGTATATTGTCTGCACTTGACTTCGATTGTCAAACCAACTTGTTCTTTAGGTCTTCAAACATATGTACAATTACGATACAAAATTTGCGATATTTTAGTAATCTGAACTTCTATTTTCATAGTATCATTCTTGAGAAGTTGCACCTATTGTTTTATCAGTCATGACATCGATATAATAGTCTACCTGGTACCCTATGTCTTTTGGTTTTCTAAGGGGTACCCCTCCTTTTCTTCTAAAAAACTTTGACCGTGTATAATTCATTGTCATGAATTCGGAACGCAATGACTTTTTTTATTCAAATTGATCGTCTTTTCGAGATCTTCGATTTAAAAAAAATTGTCCCTTTATGAACTTGTTGAAAGAGTTATGGTCGGTCAAACGGTTTTAACCAAATAAACTTTGACCAACCATATCTCATGTCTACGAGTTCATAAAGTTAACGATTTATCTTTTCAAATTGATTGTCTTTACGAGATGTTTAGTTTGAAAAAAAGATTTGTTGTTTTTGGAGTTCGTAACCAAGAATTATAGACATTCAAAGTTTTTTAGCTCAAAAAGAGGGGTACTACGTAGAATATGCAAAAACAAGGGGTACCATGTAGAATATCCCTTGATTATTAAAGTTAAATGGGGACAATATATTTGAGATGGGGGAGTAACTTCTATAGGACAATAAACCCATTTCTCCTGGATAGGCTTCTCATCGTCAGAATGGTTGTTAGGGATGCGGGAAATTAGGGAGTCATATGTAATAGGTGTATTCATGGACTCAACTCAATTTTAAATCACGTCGTAGTGCAGATAAGAATCATGTCTTATTCATGTGCTTTCTTGACAGCAATTGTCCAGCTCAGTTTCTGAGCAGGTTTGAGTTGACTTTCTAGGTTCCCACGCCATATTAAACTCTGTTGGACAGCAAAGTGAGAATACTTCAGTGGGGTAAAATGATGCAATGAAAGAGAGAGCAGTATTAATAATTCAATCAATTGTTTTCCAGGCTGAATTATCAAATTGGCAAAACCTCTCGCTGCATAGTGGGACTAGAAAAGAGTTGAAAGTTGGATACGACCTCAATTTTACCGAAGAAGTGAAAATGAAGCGTACAGATGGTAATTTCAATGTAAAATCTTCAGTCCTTTGTTCTATGTGCATTTTCCAAATTCCATCCTTGAAAAGTTACAAAAATACATCATTGCCACAAGCCTATTAGCACACAACCACCAAACCATATCTACCACCAACCCCACCATCATCACTTATTAGCTTCCTTGATCACCGGTTGTGTAGCCGTACAACCACCATCTGCCGCGACTCATTGTTCAAAATCCCGGCTTTATGTACGTGGTCACTTGAGATGTATTGGTATTGGAAGAAGTGGATACGAGATGTTGGTAGACATAGGGCCAAACTAAGAAAGTCAAAAAATCCGCATAGTCGACCAAGTTTTAACGCAAAACGGTTAAATCGTTCCTATATGGTTCGTTAAGGACCCTTAATGTTTCTCTGGCAAGTTTTATTTTATAAGAGCTCTGTTTGTGACATTATCTTGTTTATATTTTTAAAATATTACTCAAAATAGTTATTGTAGATTCAATTTGGCATTAAATGATAAAAAATCTACAATAAATGGTTTAAATAGCTATAATAGCTTCTTTTTAGAAAACTGCTGTGATAACTCGACTAAATCCATGATGGCCGCATCAAGTACAATTCTGAGGCATTGTTGCTGCGACTGTGACTGAGAGTCTGAGTCCATGATTTAAAACCCTGCCTAGACTGTCAATCGCCCCATCCGGTATCTGGCTGCTAAAGTGTTTTGAGTCTGAGTTTGTTGTCGTTGTCAAGCACTCTGGCCTTTTGGTAAATTATGACTTGCTTCACTTCTACATTTTAGTTTATTATCTACCGTTCAAATGTTCAATGTACAGTGACTTGCAGTCACATCTATGATGTTTTGCATTTGTTTTTCGTCCTTACACTCAACATATATGTTAATAATGACTTGCATTTACTTCTATTATATTGCTTGTCATTGAATATTGTGCGAGTGGGCTGATGAGGTGGTTGATGATGCCACTTAATAAATTGGGGATTATGCAGTTAGTTGGTGACATGGACACTTGGTGGGAGTAAGGTGTGCGCTAACGTCTTATAGGTAGGGCAAGCTGGTTTGGGTGGATTGGTGACTTAGGTTAGGTGGACTGGTATGAAAAAGCATGTGCATTTCTGGGTTTGGTGGAAGTGAAGCTGTGTGGGATTGTGTACCCAAGTGTCCAAGTAGTTGTGCGTTGAAAGGATTGTGTCAATGTTTGGGAGTTGGGTGAGCCGCTGACCATGCAGTTGGAGGATGGCGTTAAGATAAGCCTAGTGATGATGTGTAAATAGAAACAAAGGTAAAAATTTATTTCATCATTTCCAGTTACAAAACTTCCCTTTCTCAATATAAAAGGCAGTCTTATATTTTATTGCCAGTTGCTTCTTTGTACAGACTAGATAAGGACATTTGGAGTTGCATTATTTGGCTGTTGTAGAATTAAAAAAGGATTCCAACATTGAGTCAACTTTAATGAATCTTATTCTGTTAAGGCATTGCATTATTTTGCTTTTATAGGATAAAATCACTTTCAATATTTTGCTGTCAGAGAATAAAAAAGACTTCCAGCCTTATTATTTTTTTCATCTTTGATATTTAATCATGAAAGTCTATAGTATGCTTCTAACATGTTTGTATGTAACATGTAAATTTGATGGCTAACATGCGAATCAGTATGCAACTTGCTAGATGACGTACAAAATCTATTGCCAATCCTCCATAAGAGTCTTCTATAAATCATGCTAGATATTCATTTCTCAAACCACAGACAACACCTCTCCTTTTTGCTGACAAAACACATACACTGCCTTCTCTCTTCTGCGTGCAATCTGGAGGTCCTTTGAAACCCTTCCTAGAAGGTGTGCCTTGGACCTCAGCTAAGCATGTCGTTTTTATAGGTAGACAACAACAATTACAATTACATTCTTGATTGGCATCGATAAAATTCTGCTATCAATATGTTACGTTTCTCTTAACTCTATTATTCATTCAATCTCCATCATACAAACCATAGAAAATATATGAATGTGAGTTTACTTGCTTAAGCCCATGATTCGCTGCCACATCCAGTAAATCAGTTATGAACTGATTCTGTATGCGTACATATATTTTTTGATTTTTAGTTTCAGAATTTCAAGTGGGGGTCAGTTGACCACAATTTTTATCAGCTTGAGTCGGCCACCGCCTATAGCACACTATGGCAGAAGCCATACTACTCGATGTAGCCACCAATTCTGCTAAGGCTGTGGGGCAGCTAATAATGGCTCGGGGCATAGATGAGATGAAGCTCGCATGGGGTCTCAAGGATGAGCTTGAAAAGCTTAAGACCAAATTCAAAGAACTCCAGCCGTTTCTCCAGGACGTAGCAAATGCAAAGCATGCAGACAAGAGAATCCAGGTCAACGATTGGCTTCAGAAAGTCAAGGATGCAGCCTATTTTGCTGATGATATCATGGATGATTATGCCTACGAAATCCTCCGGAGAGAACTTGAGCAAAATAAGAAATTCAAGAAACAGTTCCGGGCCTTTTTCACGCGTCACAACCCTATCATCTTTCGCATCAAGATGTCTCACAAGGTCCGTGACGCAGTAGCCATGTTTGATGAACTTGACAGTAAGGCCCAGAGCATTGGTCTCAAACAAGTGGACATGACAAGAGACGGGATGGCAGGGACGTGGGCTGACAATAATGATGGTAGCATCAATTTGAGTCAAGCTCGACAACATGCAGCTGCAGATGCTACTGAATATGTGGGAAGAACGGAAGATGAGGAGAAATTGCTAGAAATGTTGTGCCACCCAAGTAACCAGGAGCGTCAGATATCGGCAATTGCCATTGTTGGACTAGGAGGTAATTTTTCACTTTTAAAGTTTAATTTGGCCACTTTACGATTTTTATTAAATATAGGTAGGTAAATTTGATAACCGTTCAGATCCGTCTCAATATAAATTAGTAGCTAAGATTTGTTGGTTAAGTGGTGTCCAATTGGGCATTGTAAATTGTTTCCTTTCTGCCTTATTTTTGATGAAATTAAAACTCTACCACAATCGATGTAACTATTTGAGGTTCCATTATAGTTAGAAAATACTAACGGTACATCCCCTCTTAATTTTTATTACCCCTCCTAGTTATTCTCTCTTTGCATGATTGTATGATTTTTTATCTACATTTGTAAGATCTTCAAGAGTCAAAGTTTCATCATATATTATCACAAGCCACTTTCATAACAAATTCTCTACTAATTTAGTAAATTTATGAACTACTCCAATAGGTTTATGATTTTACAAAAAATAAAACAGAAAAAGAAAGAAATTCGATTCTCGTGGTCGTGGATGATCCACAACTGTGCTTGGGTGTGGTCTTGGATCACCCACCAGCCCACGACTGTGCCTGGGTGAACCTCTTGATCACCGTGCCTGTGTGGACCCATTGATCACCAATGACTTTGCCCAACTATAGCCGTGGGTGATCCATGACTAACATATAGTTTTAGTGAAAATAGTAGAAAAGTTATTATATCAGATTTTCAGGGTTTTTTAGAGTCAAAAATTATTTTGTTGTTAATGATATTTGTCGGGTTTGAAAATGTTTTTTTTTTGGCATTTAAGATAGGTCTCAGTTGTTTGTACTTGTTCTTTAACCATTTTTAATGTATTTTAAGTGTTCATAACAAATAAAAAACCAACCCTAAGTTTAAACATAATTTTTACAAGTAGTGAAGTTGAAAAAAATATATATTTGTTGATGATTGGTGATATTTATCAGATTTGATGTTATTTTGATATGTTATCAAAAATGTTGTTATTTTGTCGATTTTGTCAGTGTGAAGAGAAAAAAATGTGAATATGAGTTAAATAAAGGAGAAACAGAGAAATGAGGGTAAATTGGAAATATTAGGTAAAATGTCGACGACACAAAATAATTTTTCAATGACGAGCTACTGGATATAGAACATTAAAAATGTTGCACATACATCTTATTTGCACGAAAATGGTGGTAACTCTATAAATCCCAAGTTGTTTGGGAGTAATAACTTAAAAGCTCCTATTTTTAATTAATAATATGTCAAATTTTGGGTTACTACGAGTCAGAATTTTCATTTTTTCAATCTTTCATAGAAACCAAGTATTATAGGATTATTAAAATTCTTTATTTAAATTGGTGGGGAGGCAAGACCTCTTTCCTATTTCATTTTTGGCCCGTTAGTAACTGAACACCAAGAAAATGAAGATAAGACAATGATACAGTCATAAGACAATTATTTCTATGTTACTTTGTCAGCGCTTAATCTTATCCTCTGCTACTCGTGAAAATTAACCTCTAAATTGATTTCAACAAGTTAGTGAAACATGTGCTGAAATCAGACAGGTTTTCAGAAAATAAAACTGTGTATGGAAGATAAAATCTAATTTTCTAGATTTTTTTTCCTGGTTAAAAGAAAAAATAGCAGTGTGTATATTTGTCTGCTTATGTTCCCAAATGTTTCCTAATTCGAGTTATTTCTGGAGTTTCTTCTTGCTATACACTATGATTTTCATTCTTATTGCCTGGTACACTTTCAACGGTTTTTCTAATAATCTAAAAATAATAAATCCTCTCTTTTTTGTAAGATATTACCCCTAGTTTGATTATATTTTTATGTTGTGCCTTTTGGATTCTTTCATTAGATTCGTTTGTGTTTCTGACTTTGGTACTCCCTTGAGTTCCTTCCCACCTTGAATCCACTAACCTTCCTAGTGACACCGGCATCCACATATCCCACAAGGACTTCCTCGGTTTCTTGTTCTTGCAATTCCCCTTCCTTCCTAACTCTTGACATGACCCTCCTCCATTGCGACATTTATTGCTGACCAATCCCTGCGACTTACCCCCCCGACAATCGAGATCTCTCTCAACCAATCGCTCGATAAGTCCTATCTTCAATTTTGATTATAAAATAATAGATTGAGATGGATAAAGAAATAAATGAAGCGTAATAATTGTGAGGAGATGGAAAGTGGGTTGGTCCACCAACGATAGGCGAAAGTGATGGGGCGGGTGAGGAGAGTGAGAGTAATATTGGCGTGTTGAACTTGTTTGCATATTACTAAATGTTGAATCAACAAAATTGGAAATCTAAACCAGGTCGAGCCATCAAAAATCGACGGAGGTGATAGGTTAGGAGAGGGTAATACAAGCCAAGGAATGGTGGATTGGTGAGTGAGGAAGGTGAGGGGTGTTTGGGTATAACTCAATTTGTTACTTCTGACGAAAAAAATCCACATAGAAATGCAAACAATAAGTGGAAGAGAAGATTATCAGAGTGGCACAATTGCCACGAATAAACTTGTAATTTTGTTTTTTGAAATACATTAACAAATGTGGATTACAGTACTCCCACCTCCCTGATCTCTTCAGCATCTTCCCTGTATTTGGCGTTGTCTCCTATCTCTCCCTAGATATCAACCCTCCTAACTTTGGCTGCCTTTCCCAACTACAGTACCTTCCCCGATCTACCTTCCAATTACTTTTCATCTCTTTTTACTTCTAGTGACCTTTGACTTCCCCTTTCCACGAACCTGATCTCCACCCATCCTTTCACTATTCCCTGTTTGCGTTACATCACCGTTTTGCTTCCCTCGTTCGTGAACTTTCTTTCCCTTCAACCAATCTATCATCCCCTTCATAGAAAATAATATATAAATAAACAGATGCTGTAGCTTTAATTAAAACTTTTGCAAATTACCCACTAAAATTCTTCCTTCTGTTTTTTAAAACTTTTGCACCATTAAATATGTTTGGTATTTATGACTAATCTTTCTTTATACTGTATATGCAAATAGGCCTCGGGAAGACAACATTTGCAAGGCGCCTACATGAAAATGAGAAAATCTGCACTCATTTTGAGAAAAGACTTTGGATTTGCGTGTCTGAGAATTTCACTATCCCAAAAATTCTGAATGAGATGCTTGAATATGTTACATCAAAGAAAGGAGACTTGTCCAACGTCGATGCAATCATAAAAAAACTTCAAGAAAAGTTGAAGAAGAAAAAATATTTGCTTGTCCTTGATGATGTATGGTGCACGGATCAAGAGTTGTGGAGTTCCCTCAAAAACACATTGGTAAGGATTGGGGGACTCCAAGGAAGCGTGATTCTAATTACTACTCGTATCAACGATGTTGCAACAAGATCACGAGCTGTATATAAACACTCGTTGAAAGGTCTATCGGAAGAGGAAAGTTGGGAACTTTTAAGGCAAAAGGCTTTTGTTGATGAGACTTCTCCAAACATTTCGAGCCTAGAGAAAATTGGAAAGAGGATTAATGAGAAGTGTGACGGTGTTCCTTTAGCCATAAAAGCAATCGGGGCTATACTTCAGTCAAAGCAGCATCCACATGAATGGGAAACTATAGAAAACAGTGATGTTTGGGGTTTGCCACAAAATGATCAAAACCAGATTCTCCCATCACTAAGGCTGACATTCAACCATTTACCATCTCCTGCTATGAAGCAATGTTTTGCTTATTGTGCTGTCTTCCTGAAGGATTACAACTTGGAGAAGGATGAGTTGGTAGATATCTGGCTGGCTCAGGGTTTCCTTCATGAGTCCGAAACAAGAAACATGACTAAGGAGGAAATTGGCGAGGAATATTTAATGGTGCTACAAAATTATTCATTGTTACAAGAAGTAGAAGAAGAAGAAGATGATGACGATGAAGACGACGACGATGATGATGACAGTAGCGATGATGATGATAGCAGTGGCGATGATGATGGCAGTGATGATGATGGTGATGATAATGACAGCGGCGGTGACGACGACGATGACGATGAAGACGACGGCGGCGATGAAGATGATGATGAAGTAATACCGAGATACAATATGCACGATCTAGTGCACGATCTTGCCGTAGATGTCTCTGGGAAAGACGTATTGTTCTGGAAACTAAAAGATCATGAGCATATCGACAATTGTCGCCATTTAGTACTTACTGATACAGATGTTGTTGAAGCACTATCCAAACTTCCTATAACAAACACACTGAGGAAGTTACGGACGATTTCTGGTGGCCTTCCACAAAATGTGTTGGCCTATGCAAAGTATCTGCGCACGCTGACAGTTGATTCATGTGACATAGAAGAGGTGCCTACTTCCATCGGCTTGCTCAAACATCTCAGATTTCTTAGCCTGTCATATAATCCAATTAAAACACTACCAGATTCAATTGGTAAACTCTACCTACTACAAACACTTAGACTTCTTGGCTGTGATTCCATAAAGGTCCTGCCGAAGGTATTATATAAGTTGGTTAAGTTAATTCACGTCCCAACAACTACTTACATGCGCGCATCAAGAGGTTTAGTACAATTATCTGACCTACAAACCTTACCTCATCTTACTTTGGTTGATGATGATGATAATGATGATGGATGGTCCATTGATGAACTCGAAAATCTGCAAAAGCTCAGGGGTGAAATTCATATCTCCGGTCTAGAACATGTGAAAACCAAGGAGAATGCTAAGAAAGCTGACCTTGCTGGCAAAGCTAAGGTTTCGAAACTAATCCTTTCTTGGGCTGAGAAAAGGGAAGAAATTAGCACTGGGAGTTATGATGAAGATGTTCTCGATGGCCTTCAACCCCACCCAAACTTAACATCTCTGGAATTAAAGAACTTCCATGGTCTGATGTTTCCTGCTTGGATGATGAGTATGGCTGTTGTAACCAAGGATGGAAGTAGCCCAACACTTCTTGAAAATATCACTTCGCTTAAGTTGCGGAATTGTCGTAGATGCCAGATGCTCCCTAAACTGGGGCAATTACCTTGTCTGAAATATCTGACATTGAGCGGACTCAACGTGGAATCCATAAGTAATGATTTCTTTGGTGTTCCTCAATACAAGAGCAATAGCAGTGTCAATCACGTATCATTTCCATCTCTGATTAAGCTTGAGATTTCTAATTGCCGAGCGTTGAAGACATGGGTGCTGCCACCCTCAGCAGATGCAACAAATGTTTTTCCTCGTCTTGACGTTCTTAGAGTTACAAATTGTCCGGAGCTGGAAACATTGCCTACACTGAATTTCCAATCCCTCAAGAAAGTAAAGCTTGAAAATCTTGGCATCCAATCCTTTTCAATAGCGTCATCAAAAGTGAACCTGATGCTTGAGACAATGGAGATATGTAAATGTGAAAAGCTTGCGTCTTTACCCAGTGAGCTGCAATACATTACATCTCTCAAGACACTGAAAGTCAGTGATTGCCCTGCCCTTACTTCTCTTCCAAATGATCTTTTCCACGGACTCGCTTCCCTAAGCGAGCTCTCCATTTGTAGATGTGAAGCACTAAGTAATATCCCTACCAGCTTGGAAAAATGCGCGTCTTTGGCGACGCTCACGATAGAGGACTGTCCATCTATAAAGGGTCCAACGCCAGATTTCAGCAAGTTGAAGGCTCTACAAGAGCTATATAAAAGTGGAAACCCGATTAAGTTGATGATTTCCATGTTGAAGGCGGTTGAACATTTTCCTAACCTAACGACATTGGAAACCGGCAGGTTCAATGACGAGGAGGAACAAGATTTATACTTCTCTGATGTGTCTCCCATTCAACAAAATCAATCTCTCCATGACTTATATTTGGAAGGTCGCCCAAATATCAAGTCTCTACCTGAACATCTTCAGCTTCTCACTGAGATTAAAGTTTTGGCCATACGCAACTTTGATGACCTGGAAGAACTTCCCGAATGGGTTGGTCGTCTTTCATCTCTCGAGGAATTATGGTTGGGAGGTTGCAAGAATTTCAAACATCTACCTTCAAAGGAAGTTTTCTTACAGCTGACCCAGTTAAGGCAACTGCATATTTGGGAGTGTCCAATCCTTGCTGAAAGTTGTGTCAAAGATGATGGCTCTGATTGGAGCAAGATCTCGCATATCCCCTTTATTGAGATGGATGATGAGGCAATCCAAAACATGGCGTGAATCGTAAGTATATCATCGTGGAATTTTTTTTTGACATGCTTGTTCAGGTACAACTTGTTCCTAATTCTTTCCATGTAGATATTGCATAAATAATAGGAATACTTATTAGGTATACCCAAGTTTAGTACATAATCCATTTTCTATCTTATTTTGCTTCTGTGCGAATTTATTTCCAAATTTTCTTCTTTTATTCTGATATTGGTTTTGGTTTTAGACCTTCGCCTTACAGTGTTAAGAGTTTAGAAATCTGTAAGGTAAAGGTCTAAAAACAAACCCAAAACTTTAATTATGGGAAACCAAAACCAAAACCAAAGCCAAAMCCAAAACCAAAACCAAAACCAAAACCAAAACCAAAATCTATATGAAAGAATATAAAACAGGTTAAAATGATTTTATAGTTGAGAATTTTATTTATTTTATTTTCGGTTTTATATCTCTTGCTATTAACTCTTCTTTTCTGTTCTAATAAAAAAATAATAAAAAAAATTTCCTCTTTAATTTTTTATTTAAACCTTTTTTTTTTCATCACACTCTTCTCTTTATGACTTTTTCATTTCCTTCCATTTGGGCAAGGAACATCGAACCTGCAAAGAAAGGGAGCGGGTGAGAATGTAGATGATGTTAATATTGCCTAGGGTTATACAATGTTTGTATAAGATTAGTTACACATGGAAACTGGGAAGGGATGCCATGGATTAAGTATATGTAAGATACTATTACGAGATATCGCATGCTTAACAATTGAAATGGATGGTTTATGTGTGTGTGTGTGTGTTTTTTTTTTTTTTTTGGGGGGGGGGGGGGTGGTTGGTGGTGTAGTGTGTGCATTTGAATAGGTGAAGGATCGTTAGGGATTGATGGATGTGGTGTCGGGTTGTGGGGTGGGTGTTGAAATGGGTGAGGAGCGGTTAAGATTCTAATTGTTTTGGCGATGATGGGGATGGGTGTTGTAATTGTGGTGATGGTGGTGGAATGGGTGAAGCATGACCAAGGATCGATGGTTGTTAAAATAGGACTCAGGAGGTTTGAAGTAAGAAGCTGGTTGAAGGAAAGAAAAACACAAAATTAATCATAGTAAAGGTTTTGATAACAAAGTTCTTACACCACTTAGGTGGAGTTCCAATATACTTTTAATGATCAAAACGTGGGATTATTTTGGGCATACAACAACTTGGGATTATGAAATAGAAGATGCACAAGACTGAGAAAACGTTTCTCATTAAGTTTCCCGTAATTATTGTAAAAATCTTTTGCCATTTAACCCATGTAAAATTAAGGCAAAGGAAAGCCTGTTTGATAGGTTATATTTAAACCACAAATTTGAAATCGGAAAATGCGATGATCAAAAGATTTTTCTTAGCTGTATTTGTTTTCTCCCAGTTCATATCATCTTTCCATAATAGCTAGGTAAGTAGGTAGGTAAGCTATATTTTGACTTACCCTGTGTTGAAAATGAAAATGCACACATAATGTTATTGGATGACCCAAAGGAATTGTCTAGAATTGCACAACTGCATGAGTGAATATTGTTTCTATCCTGTTCTTAATTTGTTTGCATCCTTCACTGAAAATGCAGACTTATACGTGAACCTTGTTGAAGTTTTTTCTCTTGGCTGGAGCTGCTTTATTTGGAGTTGATGTGCTTTCTTGCTGGTACTTATATTGGAGTCTTGTTATAAGTTAGACATCTTGGTGAAGGATTTAAGTAGGAATGAAGTTTGCTTTGGTGCGATTGATTTGTGCAGTGTGCTTCCCTTGTGGTTTCTTATATTGAAGTCTTGTTGGTAAGTTGCATGTTGTTGAAGGATAATTTGGAAAGCAGTTTGCTTTTGTTCGATTGACGCTTTGGTGTGCTTCCTTTCTGGTTCGTATCATTGGAGTGTTGTTTCTAAGTTGGGCATGTCGATTAAGGATTTTTAAGAAGGAAAAAGTGTTCATGAAACCTTTGAAAGATGTGACATTGTTTATTATCTTTGGGAGATTTGAAGCATTGTTACATTCACAAAAAAGGCAGAAAAAAAGTTAACATAAAAAAATGTGTTGGTGTACTTGGTTGATTGGCTTCCTCTTGAGAGGGGAAAGATGGGTGAAAAGATGAATGACAATGGCAGAATGAAATTGTTCATAGTGTGCTCTTTTCTGTTTGGAATGCTTGCTGTGTGGTTTGTGAGATGATATTGGTGAGACCTTTCGGGTGATGTGAAAGGTATAATGTGTGATGTTTGGTTATTGAATCTTGTATCCCTATTTCAAATACATTAAAAAAAGAAAGACAAAAAGGGATATTATGGATTGGTTTGTATTTCGTGTGAATGTGTGTGTAAATTTGATGATTTGATATGGTGTTTGTTCTGATTGATTGGCGAGAGAATTTGGGGAGAAGATATGTTATTTGAAAAAGAGGGATGAGTTACAAAGACGGAAGTGGCATTGTGAATTGTCATGTAGCTCAGTATGAGTGCCCTCATAGTTTGATAGTTCTCCCTAGGATTTGAACTCCGAAGGCTTTGATTATTCTCCGTGTAATAAAATTTCTTGTGTGTTTATAAGAATTGCTCTTGTTTTGTGTATTTATGTGTTATTTATCTTCAGTTCTTCACACTTCCTCTTAATTTCGATTTGTTGTTTGCTTGCTCTTAATGTCTAGAGTAATGCTAACAATTCTTCTCTCACAAAACACAAGTCTTCCTTGTGACGGGTGCGACGGGTCAATAACTACCCATGTGGGTAGATAAGACAAAACAGATTGCTACTCCCTACTTCCCTAGACACTCTGCTTTTGTCTTATCTACCCACATGAATAGTACTTGACCGGTCGCTAGCTTGCGACGGATATGTCAGTCACAAATGAGAATAAGTAGGCAAAAGAAATATAGTGTACTCATATATTAGTTTGTGCAAAATGAATACTGAGTTTGTAATTTTTTAAGAAAATTAATTTATAAGTTTGTCTAAAATGACTAATACTGGTATCTACTAGCACGGAGGCGATAAGTTTGTAAGAGACGTAGAGAGTAAATAGCATTGATCTGTATGAAATGATGTAAAATCGTCCGGAAAATATAAAATTAGTCGCTAATAAAAAAGGTCACGACCGAACTGACAAATAGAGTATCAATAAAAAAAAAATGAAAACGTCACTGTTGACATTAAAATGGTTGCTAAAAATAATTAGAAGGTAATAAGTTGAAATGTTATCCAATTATTGTAAATGGGTGAATATATTTTGGTCTTTTAGAAAGTTGTTTTACACTATTAGACTCACTTAGCTTAGTAGTTTGGATATTGATAACTATGCTAGAAAAAGGAAATAGTTTTACAAATGAATAAAGCAAGAAAGAAAGAGAGACGATATCCTTGTCCCAAAGAGAAGCTTCACACCGGCATGTTTTTCTTCTCTGTTTTTAAGCTTTCTGTCTTTCTGGAATAGCTATGTTTAAGTTTTCGCACTTTGTGACTGGAAAGTAATGTAAATATTCATTAGAATAAGATCATACATGGAATACTCTAATATTTTACGACCATGCTTCCACAGTCCACACTCTTATGTAATCAAAAGGTTATAATGTCACCATCTGATATACTGGCACAGTGGCACAACTACATTTTCTGAAGTATGTTTAATGGAGGTTGGATGTGTCAAGAGAGGGTTAAATAGGGACGGGATTTTAATATGGAGATTTTCAAATAGAACCAGTATAATATTTTTGGGGATAAGGTTATGTATTGAAATTTTTATGTGCATTATTGTAGGTCAACATTTATTATTTATAGCCGGCCTTATTTAAGAGTATGTGTGGTAGCTTTCCTAGTTAATGTTGTTTATACGATCAAGTAACAGGCTAATGTTACTTTAGAATTCATTCCATATGTCACTTATTTGACTTATATTGGAGACTTGTTATAAGCTGGGCATCTTGATGAAGGATTTAAGTAGGAATGACGTTTGCTTTGGTGCGATTGATGTGTGCAGTGTGCTTCCCTCGTGGTTTCTTACATTGGAGTCTTGTTGGTAAATTGCATGTTGTTGAACGATAAGATGGAAAGAAGTATGTTTTTGTTATATTGACGTTTTTGGTGGGCTTCCTTTCTGGTCCAGTCTGTAAAATTCGAATGTTGTTTCTAAGCTGGGTATGTCGATGAAGGATTTTTAAGAAGGAAAAAGTGTGTATTTGGCGTCCTTGCAATGCTTCATGCAATCTTGTAGTGGCTAAGAGTCATGAAACTTTGGAAAGATGTGACAATCCTTTGGGAGATTTGAAGCATTGTTACACACACAAAAAAAAAAAAATTGCACAAAGAAATGATATATTGGCACACCTTGTCAATTTGTTTACTCTTTGAGCGGGGCATGACTGATCAAAAGGAGAATGGCAATGGCAGAATGAAATTG
The DNA here is from genome assembly GCA_009801015.1 of Silene noctiflora. Taxonomy (NCBI): domain Eukaryota; kingdom Viridiplantae; phylum Streptophyta; class Magnoliopsida; order Caryophyllales; family Caryophyllaceae; genus Silene; species Silene noctiflora. The sequence continues at coordinate 25,193 of VHZZ01006177.1, forward strand.
TTCATGGTGTGCTCTTTAGTGTTTGGGATTCTTGTGGTGATATCTTGAAATGTGGTTCGCTAGATGATTTTATTGGTCAGACCTTTCCGGGGTCGGGGGATATGACAGTTATAATGTGTGATGTTTGGTTATTGAATCTTGTATCCCTATTTCAAATACATAAAAAAAAAAAAAGACAAAAAGGGGAATGTTGTGAGGAGTGTTTTGTATTTCGTGCAAATTTGTGTATGCATTTATTATATGATATGGTGTTTGTTTATCCCGATTGATGGAGATATGATATGTTGGGTAGAGTTAAAGGCGCGAGTTGCGTTGTCTCATAGCCCACTATGGGTGCCCTTGTTGTTGGATAGTACTCCACAAGTTTCAAAAGGCTTTGATTATCCTCGCAATAAAATTTCTTGAGTGTGTTTATAGCAATTGCTCTTGTTTTGTGTAGTTCCGGGTTATTTGTCTAACTAGGTGTCGGACACATTACACGCAACCAAAGTGATGTGTTGGAGTAACATAGATGAGACTATGCGAACTTTGAAATTATTATCTGATAAGTCGGTGGTAGTGTAACTCTTTATTATTTCCTTGTGTTGGGCATCTACACTAAGATATACAGAGCATCTGATTTGAATAGCCTATAGCTCACTGAATCAGCTGTATTTCTGGTATCAGGGTTTTAGTTCCATAGGTAGCAATACTCAGGTCTTGCTGTCTTCTTGACATGTCTGAAACGACGACTTTGGCATCTTTCATCTGTTTTTCAGGCCTTGTTAGGTCTTGAGCAAATTTACAGTAAATATACCAAGGTTTGCTGACTGAATTAGCTCTAGAATGAAATTTTACAAGTCAATTGGAATTGAACGTTGTCAAATGGTGGGAAGAGGGTTAAGAAGTGCTTCAATCCGACCATGCCTTAGTCACTGGGGAATTAAAGCAGGTGGCTGATTGATTTATGTTTCTTGTTTGAACGCTTGATTATACTAGTAAGTTTCTCATGTTTTAAAATAATGTCGCTGCCTTCTAGATTATGCTAATATTAAAATTGGTAAACTGAATTATGCTGAGTAATTGTCCGGAGTATGACCTGTGGAGGTTGGAAGAGTCATTGGCTACATGAAAACTGGAATATGACATCCCAAATTAACAGAGTTTTATCTCGGTGTTTGTTAGGGAAGAAAGGCTTGTTAGGTAAGATTCTCTGTTGTTGACAATGATTTACATATGTTTGGGGAGATCATTCTCATTGATTTACTGTCGCCTGCAGCCATGTGTGCAAGAAGCAAAACGTAAATGGATAATCCATGGTAAGTGTTTGTTCTGTTGTTCGTTCTTTGTTGAAGCATTGGGCGCGGGTACTATTCGTAGGTCATTTCGAATTTACGCGTTTTGAAGTATACTAGTGCTCGACACGACGCTCAATGATATGAGTGTGGGACTCGTCTGTGACCCTTCTCTGTCCGGTGACTGACAGTGTGGAAACTAGTTTATGAAATATCTCTCTTCTTCATTTAAAAGAAGACTCGGGTATTTCATACTTACCAATACATTTTTTTTTAAAAAGTGTCCCCACTCCCCATACCTCTCTCATATCATCTTAGGATAAAGTCCCTGCCTGTTAAATTTTGTCATATACTACACTAGGATAGTACGCATCACTACCTGTTTGAGCTTGGTTAACATAGCTCCAGTCAAGTCTTGTACTTTGGATAATATGATGCACAAAGGTTGAACTGCAAAACTCCATCCTGGGAATGTGTGAAGTGACCTTGCTGTGCACATTGGTTTTTAGGGATATTTGATGGAGGAGAAGATGCTGATGGTGGCCAGTATACTACGTTGGCTATTCTGGGCATTCTCTCTCAAGAGATCCTGTCCAGGTAACTTGCCTATTGATTATAATTTGAAAATTTAGACACGAGAAATATGAAATGCGTTCTGTTCTTTTGTCGCAATCCCATGTTTAAATATGGATGAGTTGCTAGTAACTTGCTACAATTAATCATGTCTATCTGAAATGTGAATATTGATGAATGAGCATCGTGAGAGTGGAGCATAATTTTAAATATAGGGTAGCAAAAATTTTTCCACCACAATTGTCCCGAAAAAACCAAGCAAGAGTTAAAATGATACGCTTATTTATGTTGTCTCTATTTAAGTAGAGGTTCTATTAGAAAAAAGAATCAAGTAATATCATTACTATTTAACTAGTGGGTGCTTGGCTTGCGGAATTATGGTATCATGTATAGGTGAGCTCATCAAAACTTTATCTGACTCGCTATCTTGGCTCGCCGGAACCCTTTTTTCATGGCAAGGACTTGTAGATCTTGACTCGCAACCCGAAACCTGAAACCCGACATGGCTCATTAATTTAGTCAAAACCTGACCCAACTCTTCTTATACCAATAGGTCGAAGATTAGATAATGTTAAATGTATAGTAATATTTTATACATTAAATGTGTAATAATTAGTAAAAACAATGTATTTTGGTACTGTAAATCACAAACATGACTATAAAAAATCAACTTTATATAACTTTTCCATTATTTAATAATAAAATAATTATTAAAATAAATTTAATGTTTATAATTATTACAAAATAATTATCGTAAGTCATGAATATGATTTAATTTTAAAATATTCTTTCGATTTAAAAAATGGCAAAAAAGCCGTAAAAACTCCTTTTGACCCGTATTTTGACCAAGTGATCATGAATTTGGCCCTGATCAAGATCCAGAACCGCGTTGTCCACAATGGACACAGTTGGAAACGTATCTGCTCCGGATCCGTGGAGTCCAAGTTCTGTGGATCCATATCCAGACCCGACGAGTCCGGGTTGATCTGGGTTATGTCTCGGTCTAAGTTTTTTAAGCTTTATCTATTTTACATTCCCTTCATTGCATCACAATTCACAAGCTGCATCACCAACCGCTCTTCCATATTCCCCTAACCTACCGTCTCTCTTCATCACACTATCATAGCTCTTCCTTGCCCACTAGTACACCAC
>VHZZ01006177.1:35933-47603 GCA_009801015.1 Silene noctiflora
TTGAAATTTTTATGTGCATTATTGTAGGTCAACATTGTAGCCGGCCAGATTTAAATATATTTGTGGTAGCTTTCCTTGTTAATGTTGTTTATACAAATAACATGCTAATATTTCTATAGAATTCATGCCATGTGTCACTTATTTGCAAAATACCCCATCTTAGCAATGACTTGTGTAGTTGTGTGCTTATTCACTCATAAAATTGTAGTATGAATGAATTGACCCCTATCAATTGTCATATTTTAAGTTTTGTATACATGGTACCCAAACGATTTTATCTTTGTACGGGTTTTCAATTTTCTCACATCTATTAAGTGTTTATGGCAGTACTTACCACATGTTAGAAAATCCGACATTAAAATTGTGAATTCCAAGGGTGTTTTGTAAACAAACCCGGAAATATGAACACCATGTGATAATGATGAACCATGAGAATACAATGTGCACTTTTCCAGATTTATGATTTGTTTTTCATATTACTCTGTTCTGTCCTAAATTTCCTTTATGAGTTACAAAATTTCATCAATCTCACAATGTTCTTATGGTTTACAATGCTCCTACTAATTGATATTGTTCTTTTTTTTTTTTTGCAGAATTTGTACTTCAACAATGGTACTATATTGAGAGCATTTTTGTGGTACATTATGAAGGTAAGATTTGTGAATGTATTTGCCTTTGCATTATTTCGTACTTTGTAATAGTTTTGCTTATTTATGTGATCAATAACTGTGACTAAACTCTTATTAAGAGTTAACTAAGCGGAGAAGAACGAGCAAATTATTATAATCGGATAAGTTTTCAATGATAATAGCAAACTATATGGATCAACGAGTTGAGAAAATTACTGTGAGTACTACAAGAGTTACATGTAGAGAAATAAAGTCCCACTGTATTGCATACCTTCTTAGACTAGGTTTGCTGTGCTAAATAGAGCTAACTTCATACATCAATTCTTTGGAATTGCTCCATTTGTTCAAAATCCTTGTCACAAATTGTAAAAAATGAGGCAATTCCAAACAATCGGATGGAGTAGGAAATAGCCCATATTGTGTTTCATATACCGATTAACATCAGAAGGGTGGGTTGTTAAGGGGTGCAGGGAAGTACTGGTTCTACGTAGTAGGTCTATAATTGTAAGTATAATTCAAGCTTGTGTGCATATATGGATCACATATCACATCGTATTCATGTGTTTCACGACAGCAATTTTCCAGCTCACTTTGTTAGGTTAGAATTTTGACTTTGTTGGTGCACAACTGCCCATGTCATCTTCATCTCTCTCAGGCTGCCATGTGTGAAGGCAAAATGACATAGGAAAGAGGGAGCAATCCTAGTATTCGGTCGATAGTATTTTTCTCAATTCAATCATGGCGTATTTTCCAATTTTAAATTCTCTAAAATTAACCAGCTAACCCGGTCCAACCACATTTTAACTGTGCTTTGCGTGTTTAACTGCCGGACATTCCAACATGACATGACCCTTTTGATACTCTCAGATTGTGTTGCGTCTAGCACTTAGAGTCAAGTTGGATTAACATAGGCCACGACCATAGACCCAAATCTACAATCCACCACACCGCCATCACCACCATGTTAATGGTTTTTCACCATTGGAGTCATAACTCATAGGGGTTGTGCGAGTAATGACATGTGCCTCGTAGAGTGTATGGTGCCTTGAGGAGTTAGGTTGGTGCTAGAAAGCATGTGCATGACTGCACAGGTGTAAGTTTGTGTGAGATTAGGTAGTGTATGTGGGGGGGCACGAAATTGCATTATTTTCTGTTAAAAGAGTAAGAAAGACTTCCAACCTTATGATTATTACTGCTTCGTCTGCTTGATGTGTAAGTCAATAATCAATCTGATCTATGGTTCTTATACTTTGTTGGGGTTTTTTATTCTAGTTTGGCACACCTAGAAAGGGTGGTAGTGAACTGCACTATGTGAATTAACGTACAGTATTCGTTTTTGTTAATTACTCCCTTGGTCCTGGTCATATGTTTACCTATTCCATTTTTTAGCTTCTCATTCATCTTTTAACTTTCTATATTAGGAACGCTTCCAACGGGTAATTTGATCTACGTAACCTTTATTGTCTACCTGTCATCCAATACCAATAACCACAAATGGTCCCCTCCTCTTTCCTTGGTCTTTGTGCCAAAAGTAAAGGTAAACAAATGACCGGAACAAAGGGATTAGAAGGTAAAAAACTGGATGAGACAAAACAACAAAGCGGAGCGTTGAAAATTGGAAGGGAATAGATAAATAAAATTAATATGTCTAATGTATGAATCTGTGTTCTACTTTCTAGATGACAAGCACATATAATGATAGAATATAGAAACATCGGCATTCCATGGGATTAGATTATTGCTGCCGAATATAACTAAGGTAGACATCCAATAATTGAGGTTATATTTAAGTTTTTTTTCGCTGTCAGTATACTGTGAGAGTGTTCTATAAATCATGTTAGATATTCACTTCTCAAATTGCAGACAAGAATCACAAGATCCTCTCTTTTATCCCACAGAACACATCTCTGCATTGTCGAGGTCCTTTGAAACCCTTCCTAGAAGGTGAGCCTTGGACTGCGGCCAACCGTCTTCTTAGGGTACAAGTATGCTTGATCGGCATTGAGAAACCTTTAGTATCAATAATATATTGCACATCTTTTCTTTCACTCTTTACATCTCTCCACCCCTTCATCCCGCAAACTGTCAAAAACATAAAGTTGTGTTTACCTAAGCTTGAGAATTTGTATATATCTTGTTTGACAACTGTCCACAGATTTTCGAGTGGAATCAATTAATCCCATTTAATTTGCTGAGCTTGGATCTGCCACTGCCTATTGAGTACAATGGCAGAAGCTGCTTTACTCGGCTTAGCCACCAATGCTGCTATGGCAATGGGGCAGCTGATACAGGCTCGAGCCGTAGACGAGATGAAGCTCGCATGGGGTCTCAAGGATGAGCTTGAAAAGCTGAAGACCAAATTCTCGGACCTCCAAGCCTTTCTCAGGGACGTAGGGAGTGCAAAGCATGCAGACAAGAGAAGTCAGGTCAACAATTGGCTTCAGGAAGTCAAGGATGCTGCCTATTTTGCTGATGATATCATGGATGATTACGACTATGAAATCCTCCGTAGGGAACTTGAGCAGAATAAGCGGTTCATGAAACAGTTCGGGGACTTCTTCACTCGTTACAATCCCATCATATTCCGCATCAGGATGTCTCATAAGGTCAGTGATGCCCTTGCCATGTTTGATGAACTCGATAAGAAGGCCCAGAGCATTGGTCTCAAACAGGTGGACATCACAAGGGATGGGATTGGAGGGACATGGGCAGACGATAATGATGGTAGCCTCAGCTTGAGTCAAGCGCGACAACTTGCAGCTGCTGATGCAACTGAATTTGTTGGGAGAAAGGATGACGAGGAAAAATTGCTCCAAATTTTATTCCATCAAACTAATCAGGAACGTAACATATCTATTGTTGCCATTGTTGGACTAGGAGGTAAACTAATCGTATTTGGACTTTTATTATTTGCATCGAATCGCATATTCTGTGAAAAAAAAAACCGGTGAAATTGCAAAGTGCCCATTCAGTTCTACTGACCAATACTTCCTCCGTTCCATTTAGTTTTTTACGTTTCCATTTTGGACCGTTCCATTTGATTCTTTACGTTTCTGTTTTTAGTCACTTACAACCTTTCTAAAATGACTGTGATACCCTACCTACCCCACTTGCTTTGGGGGTAATAAAGTCTTTTCATTGCCAAATGCCTCCTTACCCCACATGTTTTGATTTCTCCTTAATATTTGTGCAAAAAATAAACGTCAAAAAATCAATGAAATGGAGGAAGTGAATAACTTACTTTAATTGTAAAAGTTCGATTAAGGGATAAAGCAAAAGAGTTCATTAAACTCCGTGACTTCTTATACTCCCTCCGTACCACACCAAAGGGCAAAGGTAACATTTAATATAAACGGACGTATTACACCAAAGGTAGCATTTCTTATTTGGCCCACAACATTACCAAATTATCCTTATACCCATTTGATATTTACACAAAATGTCATTACATACCCCACCTACCAACCCACAATTAAATCCACAATTACATACCCCACCTATTTTTTCCCTCTTTACCCTTACTTTTTCCACCTTTTCTTAAATACTCCATTTTTCCCTACGTTGTCTTTGGTGTGGTACGGAGGGACTATTATAAAATGAACTATTTAGTACCCAGAGTCATTGTCCGTCAATTGACTTCCACTTCGGTATTTCCCTTCCTCAGCCTCCGCTTCTACTTCTCATTTGCATCACAACACCCCGTTTGGCCACCCCTCTCCCCGAGCCACCAATTTAATCGCACAGACCATCTTCTTCGACATGCCCTTGATTCCTATCTTCCCAAATCTAGGTGATACGGCTTAGGTTACACAAAAATGGTAGGCTTATGTGTCAAAAAAAATCTCAAAAGCTTAATATGATGGTTGAAGTCCCAAGATCGGTTTTATACTTTAACACTCTCCCTCACACTAATGCTCGTTGGGTTTGAAGTGTGAATGCAACTACAGGACTCCGAGGAGGCCTCCCCCTTACTTGATGCTTAATATTCCACTTTAGAATTGAGGGGGTGAGATTCGACCCCTGACCTTTTGGTCATAAAGGCTCTGATACCATGTCAAGAAACCATCTCAAAAACTTAATTTGATGGTTGAAGTCCCAAGATCGGTTTTATACTCTAAAATTTGGTAGGATGTCATTTGCGTCAAAAAGTTGATTCCTGAAATATAAAAGCGAACAAATCAAGTAATTATTCCATATGAAAATCAAGAGCATTACAATAGAGAAGACGAATTAGTTTTTCGGAAACGTTTGATCCCACTAAAATTCTTCGTTTGTTTTGTAAAGACAAACTATCGTATAAGACTGGTATATCTATACATCAGACACATTTCATGTTATGATTTAGTTGTATGCATACAACTACAAGTGTTCACTCCAGGTCTGAAGGCTAATTGATTTAAAAACAACTGTTATGTCACGTATAACTTTCGACGCTGGCTTTAATACATCTTGATACATTGCTAGGACTTAGGAATGACTATTCTATCTTTATCCTGTATACAGGCCTCGGCAAGACAACATTTGCACGCCGTCTATATGAAAGTGATCAAGCTCATGCTCATTTTGAGAAAAGGCTTTGGATATGTGTGTCTGAGAATTTTGCCATCCCAAGAATCTTGAATGAGATGGTTGAATTAGTTACATCAAAGAAAGGCGATTTGTCCAACATAGATGCAATCATAAAGAAACTTCAAGAGAGCTTGAAGAATAATAAATATCTGCTTGTCCTTGATGATGTTTGGTGCACGGATCAAGAGCTGTGGAATTCCCTGAAAAACACGTTACAGAGGATCGGAGGACTTCCGGGAAGTGTCATTTTAGTCACCACTCGTATCAATGAAGTTGCAACAAGATCACAAGCTGTGTCTACGCACTTCTTGAAAGGTTTATCGAAACAGGAAAGTTGGGATCTCTTAAAGCAGAAAGCTTTTGCTGGCGCGGGTTCTCTGGACGTATCTAGTCTGGAGGAAGTTGGTAAAAGGATTGTTTTGAAATGTGAAGGCGTTCCTTTAGCCATAAAAGCAATTGGGGGTATACTTCAGTTGAAGCAATATCCACATGAATGGGAAGCAATAGAAAAAAGTGATGTTTGGGATTTGCCTCAAAACGATCAAAATCAGATCCTCCCATCACTAAGGTTGACATTCAACCATTTACCATCTTCAGCTCTAAAGCAATGTTTTGCTTACTGTGCTGTCTTCCTAAAAGATTACTACTTGGAGAAGGATGAGTTGGTGAATATCTGGTTGGCTCAGGGTTTCCTTCATGGGTCTAAAACAAGAAACTTGACCATGGAAGAAACCGGTGAAGAATATCTAAAAGTGTTGCAGAATTATTCATTGTTAGAAGTAATGGGAGATGATAATGACGATGACGATGACGATGACGAGGATGAGGAGGACGATGATGATGATGACGACGATGACGATGATGAAGACGATGATGACGACAATAGTAGTGATGATGATGACAGTGGTGATGATGATGAACTGAAGTTTACCATGCATGATTTAGTGCACGACCTTGCCGTGGATGTTTCTGGAGAAGACATTTTACTCTGGAAATCAAAAGATCAGAAAATCGACAATTGTCGTCATTTAGTAATTGATCCAAAATATGTTGAAGCACTATCCCAACTCCCTATAACAAAAACTCTAAGGAAGCTGCGAACAATAACATATGGCTTTCCTCGCAATGTGTTACCCCATGCGAAGTACTTGCGGACACTATTAGTCGATGACCAAGGCATAAAAGAGGTGCCTCCTTCTATTGGATTGCTTAAACATCTCAGATATCTCAGTGTGTCACATAATCCAATCAAAACATTACCAGACACGATAGGTAAACTTTACCTACTACAAACACTCAGACTTCTTGGTTGTGGCTCTATGGAGGTCCTACCAAAAGTATTGTATAGGTTGGTTAAGTTAATTCACATCCCGACAACAACTTCAATGCTCGCATCAAGAGGACTACTACGATTAATGGACCTGCAAACTTTACCTCGTCTTGCTTTGGGTGACGATGATGGTGGATGGTCAATTGATGAAATTGGGGGTCTGCATAAGCTTACGGGTGAGATCCATATATCCGGTCTAGAACGTGTGAAAACTAAGGAGAATGCCAAGGAAGCGGATCTTGCTGGAAAAGCAAAGGTTTCAAAAATAACCCTAGCTTGGGCTAAAGATAGAGAAGAAATTAGCAATGGGAATTGTGATGAAGATGTTTTGGATGGCCTTCAACCTCACCCAAACATAACATCTCTGGAACTACAAAACTTCTATGGTCGGAAGTTTCCGTCTTGGATTATGAGGATGGCCGTTGTAACTGAGGATGGAAGTATTCCAATACCACTGAAAAATCTCACTTCGTTCAAGTTGTTGAGTTGCAGTAGATGCAAGACGCTTCCTACTCTAGGGCAACTACCTTGTCTGAAATATCTGACTTTGAATGGACTTCGTGTGGAATCCATAGGGAACGATTTTTATGGCATTTCCATTTACCAGAACCATAACAATGTTAATCAGGCATCATTTCCATCTCTGATGGAGCTCGAGATCTCTGATTGTCAGGCGCTGAAGAAATGGGTCTTGCCACCTTCAGAAGTAGCACCAATCGTATTACCTCGTCTTGAAGTTCTTCGAGTTACAGATTGTTCTAAGCTGAAAACATTGCCTACATTGAATTTCCAATCCCTCAGGAAACTAGAGCTTGAAAATCTTGGCATCGAATCCTTAGATATCACCAAACATAGCTCTTTGTTTGCATCACCTAAAGTGAACTTGATGCTTGAGACCTTGAGGATAAGTAAGTGTGAGAAGCTCGTGTCTATACCCAGCGAGCTGCAGTATGTTGCATCTCTCAAGACAATAAGTGTGCTTGATTGCCCTGCACTTGTCTCCCTTCCAAACGATGTTTTCCACGGCCTGTCTTTCCTGAGCAAGCTCTCTATCTGTAGATGTGAAATGCTTTCAAATATCCCTAGCAGCTTGGAAGAATGCCTCTCTTTGAAGAAGCTGAAGTTAAACGACTGTCCATCTATTACGGGTCTGACTCCTGATTTTAGTAAGTTGAAGGGGCTCCGAAAGCTGGCTAAAAGAGGAAATTCTATAAATTTGATGAGTTCCATGCTAGAGGCGATTCGCCATCTTCCTCATCTGTTGACATTGGCGACAGGAAAGTTCAAAGACGAGGAGGAACAAAAAACGTACTTCTCTGATCTCAGTTCCATTCAACAAAACCAATCTCTGACTGAGCTAAATTTGCACGGGCACCCAAACGTCAAGTCTCTACCCGAACAACTTCAGCTCCTCATCAGGCTCAAAGTTTTGGTTATACGCAACTATGATAACTTAGAACAAATTCCCGAATGGGTGGCTCGTCTTTCATCTCTGGAAGAATTATGGTTGGGATGGTGCAAGAATTTGAAATGTCTACCTTCGAAAGAGGGTTTCTCACAGCTGAATCGATTAAAGGAACTGCATATTAAAAAGTGTCCGATCCTTGCTGATAGGTGTCACAAGGATGATGGCTCTGAGTGGAGTAAGATCTCACATATCCCCAATATTGAGATAGATGACAAGACAGTTCAAAATCTATCGTGAATCATAAGCATCTCGTCTTGAATTATTATTTGGACTGCGTTTTCAGGTAAGATTATTTCATTAATTATAATATCGCCCATCTTTTCTCTTAGATACAATTTACGCTGAGGAAAACCTTGCTGTTGATTGGTATAGTTAGATTGCAAAGATTTTTCTTTCCTCTGCTTAATAGCATTCTGTCTTCATAGCTAGCTAGGGTAGTAAGTATGTTAAAGGTAGCCTTACCCTGCCTTGAAAATTAAGGTACTGCCATGTCCCAAATTTAAATTTTTCGTTGATTGCATTGAGCGATTTCTGTTTCTTATCTGCTGTATAGTTATATGGATCCGTCAGTGATTGCAGACTCTTCTGTATGAACGTTGTTGTAGGTTTTTCCCTTGGTTGGACGCTGCTTTATTTGGAGTGGTTTACTGGTTTGCTTTGGTTCGGTTAATGCGTGGGTTCACTGGTTTGCTTTGGTTCGGTTAATGCGTTAAGTGTGCTTCCTTGCTGTTACTCTATACATTGGTGTTGTATTTGTAAGTTGGGCATTTTAAATTTTTAATGCAGTGTTTTAAGTATGAAAAAATTGTGTTTTGCTGCCTGCATTGCTTCATGAAATCTTGCCGTGGCCAAAGATGCTCGACTTTGGAGATATATGTGAGATTGTTTTATCATCCCTCCATTGCTAGCTTTGAGGCATTGTTACACATTGAAAGAGAAAAATACTTCATATAGATAAAAGAAAATCCAGGGAATACAACTTACATTGAGAAAGGGACGTGTTGGTAGGCATTAATAGGAATATTTATAATAGTTGAGCTTCAACCATCACCTTAAGGTTTTGGTTGAGATGGTTCATCTATCAGGCATTGTTTATTTGTTTCCTCAGGAAAGGGGCGGACTGCGGGTAGATGAAGAGATGAAAGCCGGTGTGGTGCGATATTGGTGTGGTTTCATGCAGTGGTGGAGCCAGGATTTGAGTTCAGGGGGCGAAAATTTTTAGGGGGGGCGGATGGTTAGTAATATAAGGGACACTCGGAAAAAATTCGAAAAATTTAACTAAAAACTTCGAAAAACTCAACCGCCGGGGGGGCGGTCGCCCCTGCTAGCCCCCTTGTATTTGTGAGACTTTTACGACATGGACCGAGTAATGTGTGATCATTACCCTTTTTAAAAGAGTACTGCCGTACTGGTTTTTCCAAATTAGAAAGTTGCAAAAAAAAATGAAAAATCGTAATTGTAATTGTGTGCTTGCTCTTCTAATTATGTATATAATGTTTAATTTGGTGAGTTAACTGTGGTTGATGAACTTGTCTATTTTGATAGAGGACCATGTGGGCAGAATATTAGAAGCGGGAAGAGTTCACGAGTGGACCCGTTTGGGTGTCCGTTTAGTTGAACTCTTTCTAGGGATGACAGTCTCACCCTTACCCTGTGGATATCCATCCACCCGAAATTAAATGGGTGCGATATGGATGACGATTTTATTTTTAATTTAGGGTGGGATATGGATATGGGTGAATTTAGGGTTGGGTATGGATTGTACTCTATCACCCGCTTAACCACCCGGTGGATATCCTAAATTAATGTTTATAATTAAATTTTACATAAAACTTAATAAATATTTTCATTATAAGAATAATTCATTTTGGGTTGTGTTTTTTCACATACGCATTTTACTCTTTCACATACGTCTTTTACAATGTTACCTTGTCTCTTTTTTTTTTCTCCTTCCTCAATGGATATATTTTTATCTCCCTTACCTTCACCTCCCTCGACAACCCACCTCGTCTGACTTTACTCCGGTCAACTCGTGCTTTGTCTGTCCTTACTCCGGTTTACCCGCCCTCTGACATCATTTGTAGCGGTTGGCGTTTGTTCACGGTGTTGCAAACTTGCAATATAATGGCGTCAAAATGCATCGATTTAATGCTTGGGAGTATAGTGGACATTAATTACACTAGACGAAAAGACGGTGTGCGTATATCAGTATATGCAAGTAAGGAACAACTCACGACCTAATGTTCTGAAATCAATTATGAGATACTGTTTTTGWTCATTAAAAATCAATTTAATATCTATCACCCATGTTAGTGGGTAGTATTAGCCACCGAAGAATTACCCACCGTGTGTTCCACTAACACACCACYACCGGTCTATTAACCCTAATCGATAATAACTGATAAACAACTAAACAGATATTAATTACTAATTGATAAACCCTAATAATTTCAATAAAACATATTAATTATTGTTAAACAACTAAATTACTTCATTAATTGAAAAATTATGATCCATTCGATTTTTATAGCAATTATATTTGATTTTAAGGAAAAAGATACATATAAGAGTAATTTGTTTAGGTTTAGGGAGGAAGGGTATGATATGGAAAGTTAATGAAAAAGTGTATGTAAAAGAGTAAAATCCGTATGTGAAAAAGTCAATAAAGATTACAACTTTATTGAGATTCTATTGCAAATTCTATTTGGTTTTAACCGCTACTTACTAATGTTACTAACTACTTCTCTAATCATCGTCTCACTGATACACCGACAACAATGTTCTCTAATCTTAGTGTTCAAACATTTGTTTTCTATGACATTTTTATTTGATTTGAAATTGGTGTATTTGTACTTAAATATGTAAGATGATTTTTTTAATGATGTATACTTTTTATTTTATCATCTCAACTTTTTTATAATAGTCTATAAATCTTATAAGTGAGAAATTATCTAACAAGTGTCCGCTTCACCCGGTGGATATGGATATGGATGAATAAAAAAATATTAAATGGATGAGGATGGGATATGGATGACCATATATTAAATGGATACTAGTTTTAAACCCGTGTAAAAAATGCACGGGTCGTAATAACAAATGTTATTATTGCATACTGGAGCATATATATATATATATATATATATATATATATATATATATATATATATATATATATATATATATATATATATATATATATATTAGACAAAATAATAAGCATATATGGATTAGATAATCAAAATATACTCCGTATCTCATAAAATTTGGTTACATTAAAAATTTTCCATGAACGGGCCGAGTTGACATAGGTTTCATTAGAGGTGGATACTGGGCCGGGTCGGGTCGGGCTGGGCTTGGCTGTCAATTTGTGGCCCAGACCTAGCATTAAAAGGGGGCGGGCTGGGCTGTGCCGGGATGGGCTCCATAATGTATGGCCCGGACACGACCCATATAGTGTTTTTTTAGTGTTTTTTTAGTGTTTTTTGAATTTTTAGCGGGCCAAACCAGACTGGGCCGGAAATTTGGGGCATTGGCCCGACCTGGGTATAGGGGTGGGTTGGCTGAGCTAGAAAAAATCGGCCCACTGATACGGGTTGACACGCACCATTGAACAACTCTAGGTTTCATGATCCTAAAAAATAATAGAACACCCGACCCATAGCATAACACAATTT